>JZKD02S2276181.1:822038-890119 GCA_000966675.3 Picea glauca | reverse complement strand
CTCAGGTTTTTAAGCTAGAGAATGTCTCACATAGCTGCAATCATCAACATCTCTCAGGTTTGTAAGCTGGAGAATGTCTCACATAGCTGCAATCATCAACAACTCGGCCGGTTCAGCACCAAACCGGTCAACTCACCCGAGTCAACTGGTTTGGTGTATTGGTGGTTTCTTGTACCCCTTTGCCTATTTATAGGCTTGTGAAATAAGAATGAATGTGTAGAGTTTTTGGGTTTTTTCAAGTATTGCTTAGGGGACAAATCTGGGCCATTAGCAGTGTCCATGCTACTTTGGATCATCTGGGCCTGAGCTGGTGACCATAACTTCTCTGGAAAGTTTTTTATATCTACTGATTTACTGGATTATATGATATTTTATGGGTTATCTCTTATACATCATATTGTTCAGTAGCTGTGATGATCGTTGAACTCCAAAAATATGTTGTCATTGTTGTCTAAAAATATGCTATTTGGCTACTGTTAGTAAGTGCAAAATCTTCTGCCATTAGTGGTGAAATTGCAGTTGCTAGTGCTGATTTACTGCTATTATAGCTGTAAAAAGTACTACTGTTCATGCCCCATTAGTTCCAGATATCAGATCTGTTCATATTTCCATATTAATATTATGAGTTTTATTCTGTTATAATAGGAGATTTCTGGTTAGGCTCATAACAGTGGTATCAAATCCACAAGAACTAAGCCCACATGTAAACGAAGAACTAAGGTATAAACCCAGTGAAAAATGGATAGGGAAAGTTGAAACCTGGTCAACATGGCTGATTAGGCACATGTATATACAATGTACATGAGTAGACTTTGCATATTTTGTCTCTAATGGTTTGGCATCTTTAAAATATATTATTTTTATAAATTTAAATATTTTTCTGTATTTTTTCGTAAAACCGAGTGATTGGAATCAAATCAGTCCGTGTCAATCCTGAGTCAGTGTCCAAGTCAGAGTGGACCCTCGACCGATTTCGAGGCCAAGTCCGAGTTTTAAAACAATGGACAAAACAAGGGAAGGGGATAAACAATCTTAATCCTTCCTTAGGGTTTCTTAACAAAATCAATCAAGGATACAAGATAACATGCAACTATTAACCATCTAATATAGCATCCACCAAAATATACCAAGAAGAAACACTGAAACTTGGAAAGAATGCTTACTATGCCAAGTTGCTCTGCATGAAGAAACCCTAATTTCATGAAATCATCCACCAAAACAAGAAAAACATCCACAAGACTATCCTCCAAGAGGTGTGCACAAGTACTCCATGATGAGAAATAAGAGTAGAGAGCTATAGAAGCGTTTATCCACAAGTGTGAGTTGTGATTTACAAATGAGGTAGCGCTAGCCTTTAAATATGAGGAAACCCTAGCACTATAACCCTCAAAAAGCCCTAAACATGAAATGTCCATGATACAAGGTGGATAGGTCATGGCCACCCCCCAAAATAGCCTCAAATAATAATAAGACATGCTAATACACCAAAACATCCCCTCAAATATCACACATGTGAGTGAAGATGCTCTAACAAGGGTGATGTCATGCTCTAGAAGGGTGCAAGATCCTCCAAAGGCCACGTATCATCATCCAAAGGTGCAAAGCAAGGGGAAAGGTCACACCCCCTCATGAAAGGTCATGCCTCATCATCAAAGGACCCCATCTCATCATCAAAATGGATGCCCTAGTGGTATAGTCAACCCTACCATCATCAAACCATCATAGCGCATGACGTCATCATCAATATGCTCAACGTCCAAGGTCGAAAGGCCAACGTCCAAGGTGAAAGAACGGTCCATCATCTCTCCAAGGGGTGTCCGATCATCTCCAAGTGCAATGTCCTCAAATCAAATTCTAATGTCGCTCTAGGGTGCACTATTCGAGGTGTGGGCTTCCTACCCATCTGATAGCGAATTTGACCATATCTGCAATATTTGAGCTCATATGTCCATCGTCCAAGGTCCAGGAGGTTTGGGGAAGTGCCCCGAGGCATGTCCAACCATCATGAGGTATAACGTCTTGTATCAAGGATGCAATGTTCTCTGTGGAGTGCAAAATGTCCTGGGTGTCATGATCAAAATGTCCTCCAAAGGATCATGTCAAGTGCACAATGGTCAAACAAAGCCACAGAATCAGGTAAGACCAATAATCATGAGATACGAGAGTCATTAGAATCATACAAAGTAAGCCATCATTTAATACAGAAGCCAAATAAGCAACAGGTAAGACCAACAATCACGAGATACAAGAGTCATTAGAATCATACAAAGTAAGCCATCATTTAATACAAAAGCCAAATAAGTAATTCACATTAGGTATCTTCTTCAAACTTCACATTAGCTCAAGAATTTATGCAATTTGGCAATTTTAGGTATGGGATGACCATCAAAAGACCCTATTAGGTGTGCTAGTAGCCAGGTAGAAGGATAGTTCCCGAGAAAACCCATTAAAGTGTAAGTACAGTGAATGAAAACGTTTCGGGGTTACTTCATGGTGATGGAGTCATTAACATGCAAGGCACAATGCAAAGTCCATTTCTATGAGCACCTTTGAAGAGGGAGTGCTTGTTGCTTGAGATACCCTTTCCTCGACAGTGTGTGTATTCCAAACCCTTTCTTGCCTTTTGATATTCATTTTATGCATTGCAAGTCCCCTATTTAGGTTTCAAGCACTTTATTCTTTCTTTTTCTTTCTTACTGGGATTAAGTCCTTTTAATTGATATGCATTTAGTGCATTAGGACTAGGGGCAATCACCTCATAATGAGGGGGTAGAGCTCAAGCTGACCTTTGGCTTTTGAAGTTGGTCATTCATTACCCCATCATTTCTTCTTTCTTTTACAACATTCTATCTTTTTCTTATTCATTTTTCCTATCAGCTGCATCAACCTCGACATTCTAGCCCTTCTCATAGGAGGATGAACCATGGGCCTTTTTGGTGTACATGTAACAACCATTACTGAAGTTTAGTACACTGCAGAATGCCCCAGGATGGAGAGTGTTAAGTATGGGGGGGGGGGGAACGGTACGTTACCCCTATCAAAGCCTCCTAGTAGTACCCTTGTTTCCCAAGAGTGACAACATTGGACTAGGATACAAATGATGGCTACCAAGGTGAAACAAGGAAAAAAACATATCTTCCAAGGTTATGATTCATAATCTGACTTCAACCCATGATACTCACCTAAATGCCTAATGCGTTAAATATGACACTTTCTATGAAACAATGACTAGTGTACCTCACAATATGCTGGACCACCATCATCTGATGAACCATGCTGATTAGGTGTGATAAGTTGAGCTGAATGAGGAGGGAGGCATCTGAGTGGCTGCTGTCTGTGGTGAATACTGATCATCATCGCCATCGGGATTGCTGTCTTCATTGCGGGCCATGAGACATGATCTCCTCTAGTTACCCCTTGGCGAGAGGGGGTAACATTGTCGATTTGGTTATAACTAATCCCTATATGGCATCCAAGATCTTTAATTTTCTATCGATTCACTTTCACCTGTTGCTGTACTATTTATCGATATCCTTAAAATATCGTTGCCTCACACTCAGTTGGGGCTGTGTCATCAAATATCTAAGACTTCCATGGTTGGTGCACAATTAAAATTTCAGATAGTGCTGGTAAGCCCTTGAGGCATTTATTACTGCTAGCAGTTCCAGGTACAACGGATCATAGACTCTTGATCAATTTGAATGTTGGATAACTGTCATGATTTAAGTCTGATCAATGGCCTCTTATGCTCCAAATTCTGGAGGATTTACTTTGTTTCTGCATGCTAGGGGTGTGAGGGTTGCCCATTTGGTTATGTCTAATCCCTATATGGCATCCGAGATCTCTGATCTGCAATTGGTTCACTTGTTCCTGTTGCTGAACTATATATTGATATCCTGAAAAATCCCCCTACAACCAGCAGCCTTTTACCGAAACATGACCTAACCACTCTATTACCCATATCCATTTTCATCATGAATTTGATATCTGTTCAATGAAATTGCAAGACAATCATTCTGGTATTGATAGAATACTCAACCCCAATGAGAAAACAGATGCCATTTCTAGTGTGATTCAGTCTGCTGCTCTGGATACATTTCTCACACAACACAAACCTGTAACCAGAGTAGAGATGGTCATTGTCCCTGCAACTCTTGGTTGGATGATGATTGTAAATCCCTCCAAAGATTCATGATTCATCACTTCCATTATTTGCCAATATCCATCTAGGAAGAAAGTGGTTAAATTATTTATTGCTATTTTCTTAGGCACTGCTTATGTTGGAAAATAAGAGATATAAATTTGTGAAGATTCAAAGCAAAGTCCTTCTGGGGAGTATTCCCTTGAACTATCCTAAGAATGGTTACTTTGATCTCTTGAATAGGGTGACTATTTTGTATTAATTTTTCTTGTGATCATCTGGCATGACACAGTTATGTACCTTGGCCTGTTTGGCACTTCTTTCAATAATGGGATGCTAAAAACACTTGCCAGGAGAGGAATACAGTATGAGGACTGTGCAGACAA
This sequence comes from Picea glauca, assembly GCA_000966675.3. NCBI lineage: Eukaryota > Viridiplantae > Streptophyta > Pinopsida > Pinales > Pinaceae > Picea > Picea glauca. The sequence goes on along the minus strand of JZKD02S2276181.1, from coordinate 885,592 downwards.
CTTAGTGTCAAAAAGAAGCAGTTGCTTTTGTTTGCAATTATGATTTAAAGTCTTGGGAGTCCTCAATGCCAAGCAGCGTGTTCTGTAGTTATTCAAGTCTAACGACCTTACTACCATTGTATGCTGTTTTCGTGTTCTAAATACTACTTGTTTGGAGCTAGATTGATGTATGTTTTAAGATAGACTTATAGCGGGTGAAATTGCATATGAGATAAGCATGCTGTGTAGGGCATTGTTTAGGAGATGCATTCTGTAGAAATGGTTGCAGGCAAGGCTTGGAAGATCTGTAAGAATTTCAATGAGAGCCTAAGAATTTATTTTTATATAATCTTATATTATCAACGTACTAGTTCACTCTTTGGACAAACAAATTTCAAAAGGGAATAAATCCATAGTAAAAACCTGTCCTATTTTTACAATTGAGGATGCCAGTCATATATGTAACATTTACATCTAAACAAGTGTGCAAATTTTTTGAGCATTTTCATGCAAGTTATCAATTGCATTCAGTTTCTTGTGGCTGAATATGATATATACATATCACAGTGTTCTATGAAAGAGGAGCAGGGGAATTATTGAATTCAGAGATTTGCAAATTAAGGTTATTGATATAATATGATTTGCTTAGAAGAGGAAAGTATTGGGAACTGAACTGATTAGGTGATGAGGTTGTTTTTTTCCAAAACCTGGGTAAATTTTGCCTTAAAGTTTGTATTGTGCTTGCTTGTGATAACTTCTTCAGGAATGATATTGTGACCACTGGTTGCAAGTGCACCTCTTAAAATTAGAACTTATTCTTGCTTCAATTATTATTGAATTAGACTGTACTTATAAATAGTACTGTTTACTTTATTGTATTTCTATGAACTTTACATTTAATTACAAGTACTTATCTGAAATATGAAATGGTTGGCTTAGGAAGTAGAATATAGTGTTAGCATGTATTCTGGTCCTTAGTGTAGATTTGATGAAGTCCTTTATTCAAGTCCAAATGTTCAATAGCATCCACACTTTCTTGTCCAATCTGTCTTCAGTGTACTATCTATAAATGGTAGCCCAGAAAAGAAACTTTTAGAGTCCCATGTATCTAATTTGGTCGTTTATGGACAGTAATGTAATTTCTTAAATTCTTCTTTATTTACCTCTCTATTTACACTTCATTTATTACAAACTTGATGGTATGCTTTTCAGCTTATATTGAAAATTTGTCCACTCTTCACATTGTGCCTTTTTACTGGAAGCTCTTGATTTTTTCTTGCCTGGCCATTCTCAGAAGAAGCTGTGCTGTCTAAAACAAGGGCTTCCTCAAAGATTGTTTTCTATAGCTGGCAGTTGCTGGTTGAGACTCCCAACAGCCTCTTAATCCTATTCTGATAACTTTGCTTCATGCTAAATCTTCTACTACAAGAGTGCAATGTGAATCAACCATGGGACAGTTTCATAGTATACTAAATAGGTTTCTTTTCTATTATAATCATAAGTTCTTTATTGTTGTATAAGCTTCTCTAATGTTGTTTGTTTTAGGTAGACTAACTGTAAGTACTATTAGAATCCTTTTGTAAGAGCCTCCTTTGGCTGTTAATGTCAAGTTTTGGTGTAGATACATTATAACATTTTCAGTAACAGAGAGGATACTTATTAAGCTGATCTTCTATAAGCTGCTCTAATGTTGTTTGTTTTAGGTAGACTAACTGTAAGTACCATTAGAATCCTTTTGTAAGAGCCTCCTTTGGCTATTAATGCCAAGTTTTGGTGTAGATACATTATAACATTTTCAGTAACAGAGAGGATACATAATAACCTAATAGAAATCATGCAGTGTTAGCAATCTGTTACATTTTTCCATTTAAGGTTGTATCGATGGTGACTGTTAAATGTTTATTCTGCTTACTGATTCTACTTAAATATGCTGCTTTAATTTTCAATTTATTCATGTCAAGATTAGTCCCTCTTCTTTTGTTTTATCAAGAGTTGATTGGGAGTTGAATTCATTTCTCAAGGGTTATACATGCTGCATTCCAGGTTCAAATAGTTGATGGAGATGTTCCAAAAATTTCAAGTGTTTCTATACCCTTTGGGGTAGGTTTTGCTTCTGATCCAATGACCATGCGCAAAGGAGGAAGGCAGCTTCCTATGGAAGATGTATGCCACTGTGAGTGGCCGCTTCATGGGATTCCACAGGTGCTTAATGTAGTCTGCCAACAAAATCGTTTTAACTTTTGCTTGCTCTCTAGGTAACATTATATTTCATCAAATCTCATTTTCCATTTCGATTATTGAAGCCATTTTAATTTGTGCAGTTTGGAGTATTTTGTATATTTGATGGACATGGTGGGGCTAGAGCAGCTGAGGCTGCAAGCAAGTTAGTCTGCTTTACTTATCTTGTACGTTTATAGGTTCTGGGATTGTAGTTACATGTAACTGTCAAAGCATGTGTAGCAATGTTTTGACCAGTGTCTGCTATCAGATTTTCTTTTTCTAGAGCCATATTTTGTTGATTTCCATGCTTTTTTTTATGTTATTAACTAGCATTTCTTTATCTGTTTATTCAAGCTTGTATTTGCAACTTTTAAAAGGACCTGTCAACCATGATTTGAGAATATTTTATTTTTAATTTTTAATCATTTTTGCTGGTGAAACACCCTTTGTTTATATGGAGGTACTTTGAAACTCCAGTTTCAATAAATCACTCTAATGTGGCCCTTTAACGGGTGGGGCATGCTCGCTGGGACTTGAGCCTGGGTCATCATAGTTGTCAGTAGACTCAGTACTCCCACTTACCACTAGACCACAGCCTGATGGACTTGCAAAATTTTTATTGTTAAGTACAGTTGTCATACCATATACTATAATCAATATTTTTACATGGTTTAGTCTAGACAACTTTCAGGAAGTGAGATTGTTAACCAGCGAATCATCTCTTTTATTAATGCAGAATGCAGATTAACATTTTGCAATGCTCGTTTCTTCGTTTTCCCTGCAAAGAATACAGAGGATGGGCCTTGGATGCTCCCTTTTTGTAAAGTTTAAGCAGTTAGCAATTTATTATTAGCCAGTAACCAGGAAGAAAATATTATTTTTGGCAAGGATTCTTATAACCAGATTGTTTTCCAATTATAGGCATTAATGGAACGGCTTGTTTGGTTCCTGGAGGAACAGAAAGCCTTCTTTGACTGAATAATTCCCTGACCCTTTACTGAAGATGAGAATATCTTCAAAATTTTCTTGTATAAGGGCTGCACCTTTTAGGGTGATTGTTAGGCTCTTCAGTTTTGGATTGAGATCCATAGGGAAGTGTTATCACACAAGTCTGCACCAGCAGACCTGCCTAATAATTATAATCCCTCCAGTCCTGTCACTTCTAAATGCCTCTCCGTTCGGACTGCTGCATTTCCAATCTCAGGGAGGTGTCTCTAAAAGGTGTATGCTGCCATCTAATCAACAATTCTGCACAAGTTCCAAGACAATCAGGATTCAGTACACAAAGGACTCCTGCTTGGGCTGTCTGTAAACAGTCAAGAGCGAGGGTGAGTTCTAGTAAATAGATTTTAGTGGTTTAGATTATATCCTAGAGATAGTTGTAACAACAAATTTAATGGACATGAGTGAAGTGAACGTGCACCTGAGGTGAAGAAGATTCAAAATAAGTGCACTGTAAACTACAATAACATTACAAAACAACTTAATCAATGACATCCAATAGGTTCAAAGAGCTAGAACAAAGCATAATTGTACCAAATCACATATTACCCAAGAGATTGACTGCATCGTAGCGAATCATATGTAACAGGCTAGCATGGATCTCCTTGCTTTCCGTGGAGGTAGTGGTCCGAAGAGTGGAAGACTGAAGAGCTATCTGCTGCTACTATACTATCTAGAGAAGACTAATATCCAACCCTTCTTCCCTCCACCTCTCTATATAAAGGAAAACGATGCATGAAGGATGATTCATCTTAACTGCCTGTGGAGGAAAGCAAGAAAGAACGCCACTTTTCTAATGACTTGCCTTGCGGTTTGATTGCTTTTTTTGCTGTTTTTCTCTTCTAGGTCGAGTTTCCCTCCAGACAGCTGTTCATATTGTATTTTTTCTTTCTGCTTGATGGCTTTATTTGTCTGCTTACTACTCTCATACACAGAAACCTCCACGCCTTCATTTCTGTAGCTGCTGTTTTCTAAAAACTTCATCTGTTTCCCTTAAGATAGGTCAAAAACTCTGTCAAAATTACCCCATTTCAGTGCTGATTTCTTGAGGGAAAATTCTGTATTAGAGGTTTATTCTCTGCTAAAATGCTGTTTAACTCATGTCGCACACAGAAATTGCCAATTATTAACTCCTGTAGCTTCCAGTGAACCTCTCAACAAGGTAAAATGAATTTCACACATGCTAATTCATGGATGAGGTCAACCTACTCTCTTGCTTTCCCAACTTTAGCAACAACAGCTTTACTTATTTCCTTTTCTTTGCATGCAAGTATTGGATAAGAAAAGTCAAATTAGGCCTTTATGCTTGGCAAACTTGGCAACATGAATCTTGTTTTAAGGCTTTTTTGGCTTGATACAATTAATAAATCCCTTTAGGCTTTTGTCTAGACCAAATTGGGAAGGCGAATTAGGTTTTTTGAAAAGTCAAACTTGTTGAGATTTAGGTACCTTGGAAAGTGGTTCCCTTGTGTTTGTGAGTTTCTAATTTCACGTTGACTTAGGAGTTTAAGTCAAAAGTGAAATATGTCACTTGAGTTATTAAAGTGACTTTTAATTCACTTTGTGGGTGAGTTAAAGGACATGAGGCAAACTAAGGAAAGTGGGTTTCCTAAGTGAGATTTTTGGATTAAATCTCACCAATTGATTAGACATGGCTAGATTGGATCTAGGCCATCGATCTTTTAGGGTTTGGCCAAAGAGAGACTAAAGGAGGGAAAAGGGTAAGGAAGAGGTTCATTCTTCACTTGAGAGATTTGAGAGGAGAGGAGGAGAAGAGAGAAGCTCTTGGGTGCATTTCTTGAGGAGAGGAGGGTGCATGAGGTCAAGAGTTGAGGAGAAGTCATAGCTTGGGTGATATCTTCCTTGGAGAGTCTACCATGGAGGTTGGGCACCATCTTGAGTAGGGGTGCATTCTTGAGGAGGAGGAGCGCACATGCTAGTGAGGAGAGGCACATCTTGTGTGGAGGGCGCATCTAGCTTGGGAGAGGTCCCAAATTCTTGAGGAGTCTCACTTGTTGAGGAGAGGCACACTCTAGAGGAGTGGAGGGCACAAGACAAGTAAGGGCGCGCACCTTTTGTGGAGTTTTTGCTAGAGGAGGGGCACACTTGGGCATAGTGCGCACCAAGCCTTGGAGGGAGGCACTCTTGTGTAGAGGGTGCAAGACCAAGGGAAAATTAAAGGCACAAGGCAAGGTTCAAGGTTCAAGCAAAGGCAAAGGCAAAGGCAAGCACAAGGAAAGAGGGCCAAGGCATTAGCAAGACAAGAAGGGCACACCAAGGCAAATGGTGCCTTACTTCAATGGGCTACTAGGCACATCTTCAAGGGACTCCAAAGCATCCAAGAGTGGTTGATATTGTACCAAGTTCACTTGTTTATGTTTTCCTTGTTGTACATTTTGCTTTGAGATCTTCTATATACATCTATCTCCAAATTGGTTTTCCCCGAGGGGGATTTTATCCAGGGTCATGTTGACCAAAAATACTTGTGTCCATTTTCATGCATGCTTAGATGTGTAGATCAACATTTTAGAGTTGGAGAGACCTAGAGGAGTGTTATTTGTTTTGAGTATATTGCATGTGCTAACCACCGGTTTGAGAACACTTTTAAGCGCACCTCAAAAGAGCACTTAACCATTAAAATTATGAGCATAAAGTACTTGACTGTTTGCTGTCCTAAAACAACAACAAAGGACAATTTTGAAGATAAAACTTCGAGCCCAACAAGAGTTCAAAGACAAACCTGTTGGGAATCCTCATAGTACCTCAATTTTTCTTCATGGTATCAGAGCCTTGGTGGCTAAGTTTTACTGATTTGTAGGGTCACCTGTTATATATAGACATCTCTCTCAAATGCATGGGAATCCAAGCGAACTCTATCTTTGAAGAAAAAACAACCATATACTGATCATGTATCTATCTCTGATGGGAACCAACCTCTGACTCACACAAGTGCTAAACTCTGGAAAAATCTTTGAATGCTAGCCAAAATAATGCATGCTAGCTCTTGACCCTCAAGATTTTCAAGGGTGAAAATCTATGGGTTAACAGAACCTCACATTGAAATGCTCCTTAACCTCGTCCTCCCCAAAAGATCTTCAACTGAGCTTGGAGGGGAATTCTCACAACTCCAACGATTCCTTTAGGAAATGGATCTTCCTCTATTTATAATAGTGTTGCATGTATCACGATAATATCAGAATTATCGCGATATTATTGCCAAACTCAACCTCGCCGATAATATCGGCTTAACTTACCACAATAATTCGATATTTTGAAATTATCTCGTTAATTTCGATATTATTGCGGGTCGATGGAAATTATCGCCCTGCTAGGATTTCGACTGGTTTTTGGCTTATAAAATTGGTTTTTTGGATTTTATTTGGTCATTTTGCAAACATTGCCTAGGGGGTTTGAGCTCTAATGATATTGTAACCATTTTCCATCAAGCAAACAATGGGAAATCCATAGTTTTCGTTGCCATCACGCAAGCATTTGTGGAGTGGGGATTGACTCCAATCTACCATATCCATTGAACCAAGTATGTAAACAAAATTATGCCCTCATTTTCTTTGTTTTTCTAGATTTAATATAGGGTTTGCAATGTCCATTATATATACCTAGTTTTCCCCCTCTTTAATGGAGGATTTAACTCTTATGTAGCTATGGTAGTTTAATTGTAGCATTTTTGAAGTTTGGATTTAGATTCTAAATTTCCCCCATTGTTTTTGTCCCATAGGTTTACAAATTTAATTAGTGATCCACACATTTCAAAATGCCAAAGCCATTGGACCCAATGTGGGAGTATGGTCTACCTTATGATGGCCATTACAGAATCAGGTTGAATTGCAAGTTATGTGGCATGGAAATGTTTGGCGGCATCCGTCGCATGAAATACCACCTTGCCAAAATCCCAGGGAATGAAGTGGGGATTTGTCCAACATCTACCTTGGAAATTGTTCACATTACAAATCAATCCATTTTTGCAATGGGTAGGAAGAGAGATCAAAGGGAATAACTCATGCTTGAGCTTGCAAATAGATCTACAAACAACTCAAGAGAGGGGGAGTGCTAATCTTCGGGTTCACTTCCACAATGCCTAGCCCTTCAGCATCCACACCTTTCTTTGTGGCGAGGTCAGTGCCTATGGGGCAACCTTCTGTTCGATCGATAGTGAAAACAAAGGAGGAGGAGGTCAACAAGATTGTGGAAAAATGTTTTCTATGGAGCAACATACCATTTAACATTGCCAATAACCCATCTACCATTCCATATTTGAAGCTGCTTCTATTGTTGGTCCATTATACAAGGGCCCTTCTTATAATGAATTGAGAGGGCCTCTCCTTAAAGGGGCAAAGACCGATTGCCCAAAGAAATTAGGTGAGCTGAGGGAATCATGGGAGATTATAGGGTTCACCATTATGTTAGACGATTGGACAGATGGGAAGGGTAGATCCATTTTCAACTTCTTGGTTAATTGTCCAAGGGGGACAATGTTTATCAAATCTATTGATGCATCTGCATATGTTAAAGATGCACAGTTATGATGTGAGTTGTTTGATGATTTCATCTAGGAGATAGGACCACAATATGTTGTCCAAGTCATTATAGACAATGCTGCCAATTATGTTGCTATTGGCAAGTTGCTCATGGAGAGGTATCAGAGCCTATATTGGACTTGTGTTGCTGATTGCATTGATTTGATGCTAGAGAACATGGAAAAAATTCCTTCGATCAAGGAAACTGTTGAGTCAACTTAGAGTGTTACAATATATATATATATATATATATATATATATATATATATATATATATATATATATATATAATACATGTTTTCTTACACTCATGAGACCGTTCACAAGGAACAAAGAGTTGGTTCATCCCCCTGTCACGCGTTTTGTGACTAGCTTCATTTTTCTTCAGTCTCTCCACAAATCTATGTTTGCAGAGGATGTTTCTATAAGATGAGTGGAATTCTTGTGTCTATAGCACTAAAGTGGATGGGCAAGCCATAGCCCTACTTGTGAGACACGATTAGAGGTTTTGGATGGGTGGTAGAGTTGTGTGCTGTCAGTGAATCTTTGGTAAAGGTTCTTTGCTTGGTTGATGGTGAGAAGCCCGCAATAGGTTAATTGTATGAGGCCATGGATAGGGCCAAGGAAGCTATCTATCAGTACTGTTATAGCGCAAGTTGTAGGTTGGGAAAAGCCCGACCCAACCACGGAAAAAGTGCTACAACTATGGGAATCCTACACCCAATGTCACCTCGATGTAGGTCCCGCACTTCGAGGGTGACTAGGTCACTCTAGGGAGGCGATCCCGCTGACCCTAGGGGGATTGAAACGAAGATAGAGGGAAGTGGAAAAGAAGCCCCTAGAGGTCAAGTCTAGATGGAAAGAAAGGTAGGGAGAGATGCCTTGCAAGTCAAGTAATGACTGCCCCACAGGTATAGTGTTTTTCCGAATGAGTGTACCTGCCCGAGACACAAGAAAAGACACTTTGCAACAGTATATATTAGTTGGATTAGCAAGTTAAGCTTGCTGTCCCTAATTTGCAGCAGTAGATAACAATATATATTAGCAAATAAATGATACTAGAGGTTGCTGAAGAAGTGCTAGAGATCAACTAGAAAATACAAGAGAAAGACTAGCTAAACTCAAGATGAAAAGCCAAATTTCTAGCACAAAGATAAGACTGTTGTAAACACTTGTCTGCAGAAAATTATATCAGCCTTATGGCTGTAACATTCAATGTATTACAGCAAGAAAATCAGCCACTGGAATCCCCTCAAACTTTGCCAAAAGATGCACTAGGACAATGAGCGTAAGTGTGCAAACTTTGAGCAAAAACCAATGGTTGGTAAGAGAGTTATTAAAGCACGTAAGTTAGGGTTTCTGCAGCCCTAATGGCTGAAGATACAATTTTTTAACAACAACAATAAGTAGCCCTTAGATGAGGACGCCCTAGTGGCTGTGAGGTGCCCAAGGCACAAGGAAAATAATCCACTTTGCAAGAAGTAAAAAAGACCGAAATTCGCGTTTCCCAATGCAATATTTTATTTCTCCAATTCAACAAATCAATGACTAGTGCTTTACTATTGGGTGAATGGAGTCACAAGGAGCTTAGAGAAGCTATCTCCTTGGGGGAGTAAGCCCTTTTACTCCCCAAGGAAAGTTTCTCTAAACTAGGGTTTAAGCTAAGAGGGTGTATGCCCTTATACTTCTCTTAGCAAACCCTTAATTAATCAGATGGAACAATAAAATGGTGAAGACTATGGTGGGGGTGTATGCCCTTATACTTCCCACCTAGCTCCTAGCATAACAATACTTGACTTGAATAAAATGATAGCAAGAGAGTAAAAACCATACCAAGATCAAGAGAGATACTAAGACAATCCACCACAAAAGCTAGACAATAACCTTCCAAGGCTAGCGCATCACTTCTTCCATTAACCATTCACAACCATAGCCATACACAAGTGCACAAGAGCTAAGGAGGCCGAAAATTTCAGACCAAAGCCTCTCACAAGAGGAGAGTTATGTTCAAAATGAGATCTTATGATCTCTATTTATACAAAAATTAGCTAACATAGCTTGTCCACAAAATAAGGAGTAAAACACAAGATTAGGAGTCAACAACCCTAATCTTTCCCCCTTAACACAATAATATTAAACAATTCACTTAAAATTTCATCTTTTGTACAAATTAAACCTTAATCTAGTATGACGTCACCCCTTTAGGGGATGTTTTTCTACTTTGAGGAGGTCGTTGGTGTTGGAGAAGTATGGAAGGGCCTCCCAAGGACATGTGTCAAGCATCTAGGCGATCTCATCATGGTGAGAACCCTCTTCTCCTCAAAACGTTCAAATGCAAATTAGTGGCACCTCACCACTAAGCCCTAGCCCCCCAATATCATGACGTCATGCTCAAAATGGGACGTTTTGCCCCTCCTGGGCAAATAGTTTGGCAAGCAATGGGTGGGCTAGGTCGTCCAAGTCATCATTAAGGCCGTCCAAGTCACCTCTCTCTCATCTGGCATGCGGGCCCCTGACATCCAACCTGTGGGCTTGTCACCCCATGGAAGTGCAAGCTAGGCTTGTTCTCCCAAAACTGTCCACCAGCTAGGTCCTGCAAAGACAAATGAACACACCCTCCAAGGATCTCAAGTCGTAATATCATGATAAGTGGATCCAATTAATAAATAAGCCATCTAAGCATGTGCATCAAAGATTACTATATCAAACAATTAATAGCTCAAAGACACTATGCGATTTGTCAAGCTTAAGTATGGGAGTGTTGACGAGGTGTCCTATTGGGTAGATCTTGTCCTAGGTCAAGGAGAGCCTCCAAGAGGTCTCTCTCTAAGCCATGTAAGATGTATGAGGTGGATGGGGTCAAGACTAAATGGGATTTGGGCTGATGACATATTAGGGGTCGCAATGTCTCATTGATGGGTGCCTTTGTAGAGGGTGTGTGGTACCTTTGTCCGCAACGCACTTTTTCCAAGCCCATCATTTGCCTTTTATCTTTCTTTCTTTATATTTTCTTCATAATAGCATAAGGAGAGATTGAAGGTCACTGCCCCGACGTGGTGACCAGATGGTGGCAATGTCACCCACAAATACCTAATGGAAATGAGAAGGCTGGCTCGTGATGAGACCCCCTTTCTCTCAGCCATGCAACTAAGAGTCACTGCCCTGGTTTGGTGACCAGATAATGACAATGTCATACCACTAGATAGCCATGGACGTGATAGGTCGACTCGTGATGAGACCTCCTATCCCTCAAATCTACCTTTCAAGCATTTCTTTGTTATATTATGGGTCCCCTTTTATTGAAAGATAAGCGTTTTATTGATTTCTTGCGTGATCCCTGGGGGGAGCATCTGGAAGGTTTATATATGGATTTTATCTTTTACCCAACACCAAACCCTCTGGGCCTTTAACCACTTCTTCCAGTAGAATGAGGGACAACCCCTTCTTGGGTCAATACACCCTAAAATCCCAAGAGATAAGGAAATGGAGGGGAATAATGATGGAAAATGGTAAGTATGGTCAGGAATTGTACGATGGCTCATTAAGGGATTTCACAAGAGCAAACCCATTCCCAAAGAAGACCACTTACTAGGGCACAATGTCAACCACCAAGGTGAAGAAGGACAAAAGACATAATGTCCAAGCACATATCATGAAATCTAGAGCAATCTAAGATACAACATAATCAAATGGCTTAGATATTGAAATGATGCTCACCATAATACTGACTTGAACCTCATGGAGCAAGGCCCACTACCTTCCGGAAGCCAACTGGTGTGGCGGATGCCATTTGTAAACCTGTGACCATCTGTGGTGGTGAGCGGGTTTTCCATCTTGTGCAAAGGGTACTGCAGGTCATGTAGTCTCTCGATACTCCATATTTGCAACCTGAGGGCCTTGAGACATCATCTCCTTAGTTATCCACATAATAGGGATAACATCTGGTTCCTACTTGGGGACATGTGCTCGTCGTAGAGTGCATGAGAATCGCAACATCTCCTGGTAGACCTGTGCCTGCAAGGAAACATCAAAATGTCAAGTGTAGGATGTTCTACTCATCCTTGTTCTCATATGATCAAAATCCAAACCAACTAAGCTAAAAGAAGAAAATTTTGACATTTTTTCAAAAAGTTCTAAGCTAAGTATGAAATCAATATGCAAGTAGAGAAAAATTAAAATGAAATGCATCTAAATTAGTATGAGCAATCAAGATGCAAATGCACAGAATCAAGATGACTTACCTACTTTCCTGGGTTCCTGGGACCTTGAAGATCAAGTCTCGAAGGTGTCAGGTGAAGTTGTACAACTAGTGCAACCACCTGATCATCTAATGAAAACATCTCCCCCTATGCTTAATCATACAATACAACAAATATAAGTTAAGCACATAATAATCATGAGTATAAGCACAGATATAGTAGATCATGAAATAAAACTCATGAAGATGTGTGGGAGGGAGTAAATCTTACTAGAAAGATAAACCATCATCCTGATCATCCTGCCTGAAAGTGTAGCCACAATACTGATCAATCCATCTTTGAAGGGGGCTACTATATGTAGACAAAGGCTCATCTTCATCCGCGCATAAAGACTCGCTGCTTGTTGAGGGCTGAGAGGAAATGAGAGATCAGAAGAATACTGCATGGTCTCTTGGAGAAGAGGGTAAGAGGTAAGGAATAGTCTTAGGCGTAGAAAAACACTGCCTCTTCCCTTGTGAATCTCCAAGATGAAATACTTCCACTTTGAAGAATGAATCTTTGACTACTCTGAGGTGGGCATGTCCTGGTATTCCTCAAACTCTGAGCACAACTGTTGGAAGTCCTCATAAAACAAATTTGCATCCTCAAAAAGGTGTGTATCAAAGGAAGACTGAGGATCACTCTGAGTATGCTGTGACAAGTCATCCTTGAAGTGGTGGAACAAATCTGTAACCATATCATCACCAGGCTACCAAGCATCTGAATCATATATGTATGAAGACCATTCCTCTGATGGTGAAAACTCAACCCCCTCTGCGTGAGAGCCACCCTCAATGTCATAGATGGGATCTCATTCAATGATGAAGCAACCCACATCCCATCTACATCTCCCAACCTGTATGAAATTATCAATGTGTCCGTCAACTACATCTGAGGCTTGTTCCATGAATTCATCTGCACCATAGGAGCTGATCACTTCCTCACAAAACTGGATAACTTCATTTTGTTCAAAAGGGAAAGCAGATAACAAAGTCTCGTTCAAGCCTTCATCAAGAAAAACTTCATCGAGATTCTTTTGGCAATTTTCTTCATTTCCAAAGTCATGGAACAAAGCATCATCAAAGTTCTCAAAAGGATTATAACTCATCATGTTCTCTTCTTGATGTGTAGGAGGAGCAAAGGTCTGGATGTCCTCATCAAGTGGAAGAGCAGATACTTCATCTTCATCATATGTCTCATCTGGATCTTCTTCAAGCTTTTCTTCATTTATTGTCTCATCATCGATCAAAAAACCTTCTCGGTAAAGAGTGTGTTTGAGCTCTTGGAAAGCATCTTGCAATCTTTGAGTAGCTGGCCGATACTGCCTGAGAAGTTCTTCAATGAGCTTTGTAGAAGAAGGGATACTCTTTGGATCACATGAGTGTGCAAGCCAATCCCTTTGACTTGATTCCAGCGAAGACAAATTTTTTTTCATCAACACATCTTCATGCAGTACATTTAAGCTCGAAGCATGCTTCATATAATTCATGATATGGGTGACTGCTAGAGCTGGATCACCGTCCAACTTGGGGCAATTTTCCCTCCATTTTGTCGAGCAATGGTTTGGATATCCAGGAATATCCTGAACATCAAAGGAGGGATAAACCTTATGGAATGCCCATGGTAAGTCTCGTGAGGCCATGGTTCCATTACTTTGGGTAATACCTCAATAGAGTCGCCAAATGAGCTCAAGGCTCACCAAAGGATGGAAAAGTATAAGGGAAAAGTGGGTTCTGGGAAGGTGGAGTCGCCAGAGGAGTTTCAAAATGAACTCATCAAGAAAGGTGGAAAGGGAACGTCCCTCGGGTTGAGTCGCTAGGTAAGCTAAGGGAAAGGCTTTGAGATAGCTTACCAAAGTGTCGTTAGGGTACGAAGAAGATTCAAAATCTTCCCCGACAATGGTGCCAAAATGTTATAGCGCAAGTTGAAGGTTGGGCAAATCCCGACCCAACCACGGAACAATTGCTACAACTATGGGAATCCTACACCCAATGTCACCTTGATGTAGGTCTCGCACCTCAAGGGTGACTAGGTCACTCTAGGGAGGCGATCCCGGTGACCCTAGGGGGATTGAGACGGAGATGGAGGGAAGTTGAAAAGAAGCCCCTAGAGGTCAAGTCTAGATGGAAAGAAAGGTAGGGAGAGATGTCTTGCAAGTCAAGTAATGACTGCCCCACAGGTATAGTGTTTTTCCAGATGAATGTACCTGCCTGAGACACAAGAAAAGACACTTTGCAACAATATATGTTAGTTGGATCAGCAAGTTAAGCTTGTTGTCCCTAATTTGCAGCAGTAGATAACAGTATATATCAACAAATAAATGATACTAGAGGCTGCTCAATAAGTGCTAGAGATCAAGTAGAAAATACAAGAGAAAGACTAGCTAAACTCAAGATGAAAAGCCAAAATTCTAGCACAAAGATAAGGCTGTTGTAAACACTTGTCTGCAGAAAATTATATCAGCCTTATGGCTGTAACATTCAATGTATTACAGCAAGAAAATCAGCCACTGGAATCCCCTCAAACTTTGCCAAAAGGTGCGCTAGGACAAGGAGACTAAGTGTGCAAACTTTGAGCAAATACCAATGGTTGGTAAGAGAGTTATTAAAGCAAGTAAGTTAGGGTTTCTGCAGCCCTAATGGCTGAAGATACAATTTTTTAACAGCAGCAATAAGTATCACTTAGATGAGGACACCCTAGTGGCTGTGAGTGCCCAAGGCACAAGGAAAATAATCCACTTTGCAAGAAGTAAAAATGACCGAAATTCACGTTTCCCAATGTAATATTTTATTTCTCCAATGCAACAAATCAATGACTAGTGCCTTTACTATTGGGTTAATGGAGTCACATAGAACTTAGATAAGCTATCTCCTTGGGGGTGTAAGCCCTTTTACTCCCCAAGGCAAGTTTCTCTAAGCTAGGGTTTAAGCTAAGAGGGTGTATGCCCTTATACTTCTCTTAGCAAACCCTTAATTAATGAGATAAAGCAATAAAATGGTGAAGACTATGGTGGGGGTGTATGCCCTTATACTTCCCACCTAGCTCCTAACATAACGATACTTGACTTGAATAAAATGATATCAAGAGAGTAAAAACCATACCAAGATCAAGAGAGATGCTAAGACAATCCACCACAAGAACTAGAAAATAACCTTCCAAGGCTAGCACATCACTTCTTCCATTAACCATTCACAACCATAGCCATACACAAGTGCACAAGAGCTAAAAGAGCTAAGGAGGCCGAAAATTTCAGACCAAAGCCTCTCACAAGAGGAGAGTTATGTTCAAAATGAGATCTTATGATCTCTATTTATAC
The DNA here is from genome assembly GCA_000966675.3 of Picea glauca. Classification (NCBI taxonomy): domain Eukaryota; kingdom Viridiplantae; phylum Streptophyta; class Pinopsida; order Pinales; family Pinaceae; genus Picea; species Picea glauca. Next base: position 870,302 of record JZKD02S2276181.1, on the reverse strand, counting down.
AAAAATTAGCTAACATAGCTTGTCCAAAAAATAAGGAGTAAAACACAAGATTAGGGGTCAACAACCCTAATGTTGCCCCCTTAACACACTAATATTAAACAATTCACTTAAAATTTCATCTTTTGCACAAATTAAACCTTAATCTAGTATGACGTCACCCCTTTAGGGGACATTTTTCCACTTTGAGGAGGTCGTTGGTGTTGGAGAAGTATGGAAGGGCCTCCCAAGGACATGTGTCAAGCATCTAGGTGATCTCATCATGGTGAGAACCCTTTTCTCCTCAAAACGTTCCAGTGCAAATGAGTGGCACCTCAACACTAAGCCCTACCCCCCCAATATCATGACGTCATGCTCAAAATGGGATGTTTTGCCCCTCCTGGGCAAATTGTTTGGCAAGCAATGGGTGGGCTAGGTCGTCCAAGTCATCATCAAGGTTGTCCAAGTCATTTCTCTCTCATTTGGCATGCGGGCCCCTCGCATCCGACCTGTGGTCTTGTAGCCCCATGGAAGCCCAAGCTAGGCTTGTTCTCCCAAAACTATCCACCAACTAGGTCCTGGAAAGACTAATGAACACGCCCTCCAAGGATCTCAAGTCATAACATCATGATAAGTGGATCCAATCAATAAATAAGCCATCTAAGCATGTGCATCAAAGATTACTATATCAAATAATTAACAAGTCAAAGACACTATGTGGCTTGTCAAGCTTACGTATGGGAGGGTTGACGAGGTGTCCAATTGGGTAGATCTTGCCCTAGGTCAAGGAGAGCCTCCAAGAGGTCCCTCTCTAAGCCATGTAAGATGTATGAGGTGGATGGGGTCAAGACTAAATGGGCATAGGGCTCATGACATACTAGGGGTCGCAATGTCTCATTGATGGGTGCCTTTGTAGAGGGTGTGTGGTACCTTCGTCTGCAATGCACTTTTTCCAAGCCCATGATTTGCCTTTTATCTTTCTTTATTTATATTTTCTTTCATAGTAGCATAAAGAGAGATTGAAGGTGAGTGCCCTGGCGTGGTGACCAGATGGTGGCAATGTCACCCACAAATACCTAATGGAAATGAGAAGGCTGGCTCGTGATGAGACCCCCTTTCTCCCGCAACTGAGAGTCACTACCCTGGTTTGGTGACTAGATAATGACAATGCCATACCACTAGATATCCATGGACGTGATAGGTCGGCTCGTGATGAGACCTCCTATCCCTCAAATATACCTTTCAAGCATTTCTTTGTTATATTATGGGTCCCCTTTTATTGAAAGATAAGCGTTTTATTGCTTTCTTGGGTGATCCCTGGGCAAGCATCTTGAAGGTTTATATAAGGCTTTTATCTTTTACCCAACACCAACCCCTCTGGGCCTTTAACCCCTTCTTCCCATAGAATGAGGGGCAACCCCTTCTTGGGTCAATACACCCTAAAATCCAGAGAGATAAGGAAATGGAGGAAAATAATGATGGAAAATGGTAAGTATGGTCGGGAACGGTACGATGGTTCATTAAGGGATTTCACAACAACAAACCCGTTCCCAAAGAAGACCATTGACTAAGGCACAATGTCAACCACCAAGGTGAAGGAGGGCAAAAGACATAATGTCCAAGCACATATCATGAAATCTAGAGCAATCTAAGATACAACATAATCAAATGGCTTAGATATTGAAATGATGCTCACCATAATACTAACTTGTACCTCATGGAGCAAGGCCCACTGCCTTCTGGAAGCCAACTGGTGTGCCAGATGCCATCTGTAAACCTGTGAGCATCTGTCGTGGTGAGCGGGTTTTTCTTCTTGTGCAAAAGGTACTACTGGTCATGTAGTCTCTTGACACTCCATATCTACAACCTAAGAGCCTCAAGACATCATCTGTATCCACAAAATGGGTATAACAGGTACTATGAGGACAAGGGGGAAGAGGGATTCACTAGACGAGTTGAGATATGGAATGTGATTAATGAGCGATGGAACAACACTCTCCATTGTCTGATTCATGCAATAGGGCTCTACCTCAACCCCACATACTCTTATACATGTGGATTTAGGTTTGGTGTAGACGTTATGGATATATTTTTCAATGTGTTCAGAGGATGGTGTTGACTCATGTTGAATGCTCGAAGATTTCCAAAGAAATTGAGATCTATAATCTCAGTGTTGAGACATTTGGGTATGATATGGCTATCCAAGATAGGACTGCTAGGATGCCAGATAAGCTACAAGTAAAATTTATTTCAAACTTTCAAATTTCAATGTCTTTCCTTTCTATCTATTTCACATTTGTTATCGAGTTACTCAATGGAAATATAATTTTTTATCTTTCCTTTCGATTTATTTGCTGTAGCTGTTTGTTGGGAAAACTATGGCAGAAGAGTCCCAGAGTTTCAAAAACTTGCCATTCGAGTGTTGAGTCAAACTTGCAGCTCTTTAGGACGTGAGTGCAACTGGAATGTCTTGAAAAGATACACTCCAAGAAGCGCAACATGTTATTAAAATTTTAATTTTTTATAACTTCATTAATTTTAATTTATGCCCATGGGACATCAACCTCTAACTACAAATTGGCCCTCATACAGGTTAGATGCCCATCGCCTCAAGGACATGGTCTGTTTACTACAATCTCAGGTTGTGGGTGAGGCAGATAAACAAAGTACACGACACAGATGCCATTTCATTGGATGCGCTTGACACCACAAGTCCGTGGATGGTGGAGACTGAGAGGCTTATCATGGGGGAGGCACCTGAGTGGTTGGAACATGATGCTGATGAGTTGGAGGAGGAGGAGTTATCAGAGGATGTTCCACTCCCAGGAGAGACAAATTTGTGGCAGGAAGACATTGAGAGTTTGTTGGATCTATTGTCATGACGTCCAGACAGAGAGACTGCCAACTAGGGAAAGAAGTGGAAGACATCCCACTCCATCTTCCACCTTATCCCCAGGAGTTGCACCTTCCACCTCAAGCTCGTGCTCAACACGTCCACCTACTGCTTCTAGAGGAAAAGCTCCAGTAGTAACCTTTGGTCGTAAAAGGGGTAGAGGGAATCGTTGATATCTTAGTGCATCATGATTAACCTTGTAGGCTTGTAGTATCTAGATTCTTATGAGATACATTTATATTTGTTTTGATGTGATTTTGTATTATCCTACCAAGAATTATGACTCAAGAGTCAGGATAGATATCGTATTTCAGTATCAATGTTTGATGGACCACTTGACATCTTATACATATTATATTGCAGTTTTATTTTCATATTTATGTGACAATGTGTTTGTTTGATGTTGATGTTGCCTTAGAAGTTTAAAAAGTTGAAAAAATGATCATTTTTTGTATTTTTTAAAGTTTCCTGATAATTTCTGATAATTTATGGTATTCTCCTTGATATTTTTGATAATTTCAATTTTGGACCCCGACCATAAATTCCCAATAACGATAAGTGCAACATTGATTTATAAGCTTCCTTCCTCTCAAATTAGGGTTTTGTTTGTTTGATTAGAGAATGAAAATGATATTTTGTTCCAAGAAAAGTGTCCTCCAACCTAGGGCACACCTCCCTAGGGCTTTCTTTAGGTGATTTAGGGCCTCTCAAACCATAGAAGACTAGCCCTCCCCTTAGAGAGCTCTCCAAACCCTAACATTCCTATTTTAAAGTGCAAATGATGTTCCATTTAGTCTTCTTCAATTATATAGTTCAAAATATTGATTGGGGATCTCTTTTACCGGCATAGGTCCACATATCACTTGTCATATTTCTAATTCTTTGGAGTATGCATTAATTATTTGTTTAGTGGCTTTGACCATGTCAGTCATGCCACACAATGCTACGTCATTCAAAGGACTCTTCCAAATATGTAAAACTTTAGATCTACCAAAGGCGCTCAAAAGGGACATAAACGGAGAAGAGGATTTGCTTGATCAACCAAATCGAAATAAAAAAGTTGAGTGATAGACTTATTTATTTAAGTCATTTGAGGAGGATATCTCTTACTAAGAAAGAAAGAAAATTTAAGGTTTCCATTGATTGGAGCGACTTCATCTTCTATATGATTCTCCCCTTATTTCTATCTTTACCTAGGATCGAGAATATCAACTCGTATAATATGAGATTCGCAGGTCGAGAAAGATGAGGATTTCCTTAAAGAGGAGGAAGTGTGGGAAAATGTGGAACATGCCTTGAAAAAAGTGTCCTTGCCCAAATGTCTCAAGGGTACATCATGTCCACATGCAAGTGTACATCATCATCATAGGTCGTTTCTTCTAGAACAAGCTGGAATGCATTGTTTTTAATGGATTCTACTTTTTCTTCATAACTAACATCTCAATGCTCATGAAATGCTCCAATCAAACTTGCAAGTGGAGATATTTCCTTTGGACTATAGTCATAAAACCAATCCAATACTTCATCTTCCAAGGTATACATGATTGTCCATGACATCCTCATGGACAATATTGAATCTAGATATTAAATTCAATGAAAGATGTAACATGTAGTGATGCTGAGTCAGTATGTCCAAGGAAATTTGGAGTATGCTTGTCCCAATTTTGGTTAGGGAATTGATTTAGATACTTGGGGATACTCAAGAAATCTAATGGATTGAACCATCCTTCCATTGATGATTCTTCTAGAAATGCCATACTTCTTTACTTCTAATCTTCAATATGACAAGCTGATATGAAATTTGAAAAGTATAACCATTATAGTTCATTGCCATATTGATGGAGTCTCTAGGTGACTCTTCAAGTGCCTTCAAATCTATTGAATGTTTTCACCTCTACAAAAAACAAGTCACTTGAAAATATTTTGTAACAGGGCTTCGTTCCTTTGTGGAGTCACCAGATGAAAAATATCTTTAAAGAAAGGCCTTCATCAAATGATTGTGGCCAAACCATTGAATGTCAGGATTTGGAATTTGTTCTCGACAATGTCACCAATTTGTTACCTTCCAAACCTCTCTCAATTCAAGTCCCTAAATGAAGTGCAACCCTTGAGGAACTTAGGGAGGTTGCCCACTGTCACGACATGAATTCTTCTTCTCACTTTAGGTTAATGCTTTTCTAGCACAAGGGGGGTACCCTAGAAAATATAATTTATAATATTCTTTAAAAATAAAAGGGATGGTGGATTGCCAACACCGGTGCCTATCCAATTGGGGATGGAGTCAGGATCAACAATCAAGAGGGTTAGAATAGTATGTAAGGAGTTATAGTTAGGATGCTATAAACATGGTTTGACTAAACACATAAATCTACTTCAATTTGCGAAAAATTAAAGGAGGGCTCTTCCAAAGACGCTCCTAACAAGAAGTATAAAATCAACCAAATAAGAACGTGCAATCTTGAATAATTAAAGGAGAGCCACACATGAAACCATAAATGAAGTAGACAAAAGTAGGAAGTCTTCTTTATTGAACGAACAACCAACAATACATCATTCTTCAAGTGTGATTTCACCACAAGATCAAGAATGCCTAAACATGCCACACTTAACCTTCAACCCTAGCTAGGGAAGTCCTCAAAATAGAGTAAACAACCCTAACCAAGATGTTACAACAACAAATATCCTTCAATAAACACAATGATTACAACAAGACAAAGTGTGTGGTTTGCCTCAACCCTAATGTCTTCTTATTCCAACAAACTTGCCCTTCTTCAAAGATTATACTAGCAAATTTGTACTTGTAATTTCCAATTATCAAATCAGCCTAAGAAAAATAAAGAAAAATGAAGAACCTCAGGTTGAAATACCCCTTAACTTCTTCCTCCCAAAAGATCTTCGACTAAGCTTGGAAGGGAAATGCCACAACTCCAACCATGCCTCTAGCAAATGAATCTTTCCTCTATTATAGGTTTACATCCTCTCAAATTAGGGTTTTGTCCTATTAACCCCTAGATTTTCACCCTTGAAAATCTTGAGGGTTAAGAGCCATCATGCACTATTTTGGCTGGCATTCTGTGATTCTCCCAGAGTTTAGCACTTGTGTTGAGTCAAAAGTTGGTTCCCATTAGAGACAGGAACATGATTAGTACATGGTTGTTTTGTTCAAAGTTAGAGCTAGCTTGTTTTTCCTTACATTTGAGAGAGATACTACATACAATAGATGTCCCTACTTTTTAGGAGACATAGTTTGAGAGGTTCATTTGACAGTTTGGAGTAGTTTTGAGCATACAGGGTTGATCCATGCATGATTCTAGGCCCGATGACACTTTTTTGGGCAACATGCAAGAGCTTTCTATTTTTAGTAGGTTGAGCTTCAGGCCTTAGATTGAGATTCTGAGTGTGCAATATTCATCCATGAGTCATTTTGGGTCTTTTGGACCTTTTTCGAGTGACATGCATGATATGTCTATTTTTAGCAGGTGAAGCACCAGGGCTCACATGTCGATTCTGATTGCATATCTGGATTCCTCTCGAAAAATCGAATACGATGAGTATGATACCATTGACAAGCAAGCACATTCTATTTTTAGCAGTGTCTATTTTTAGACAGTTGACATGTGACAATGTTCTCCTAGTCATCTTGAGCATTTTTGACAGTGTCCTAAAATTTAGGATCCAGACGCTATTTTAGCAGTTTCTATAAATAGTAGGGGTGACGGTCTCAAGAAGTGACAAGTGGTAGGCTCAGATTTCGACATGTGGCATAGTTTCAGTGTTATGTGGCATCTACATGGCATTAAGCACAGGGGCACATTTTGCAAGGCAAAGGAAATAAACTCAACGAAGAATTAGATAAACTGAAAATGAGGTGCATAGGATGAGGTGGCACTTCCAAGGAGATGGTTTAGCCAATTAAGGCTAACTTTCCTCATTGACTTTTCCTCACTTAACAGATCTTCACTTTCCATCCATTAATTTCCCAAAATTCCCTTTAAATTGCTTTTAAACGCTATTTTCCTAAAATTTAGGAAAATCCCTAAAAATAGGGCGAATTGCTCTTCCTTGGCTAGCGCATGCATAATTGGCGTGTGTTGACATGTTTTAGTTAACTGAACACTCAATTGACTCTTACCTTCACTTATCTTATCCTTAGCCTCACTTAACTCACTTTATCCCTCACTTCACTCACCATTATCTCAATTTCCATGCATTAACTCCCTCTTATCCTCACACATGCACCACTCCTTCACTTAACTATCCCTCACACTCTCACACGTGTGATCCTTTAACTCACCATGCATATTACTCACTCACACTTATTCCCTCATGCACATTAATTCCTAAATTACTCACTCACAGTTATTCCCTCATGCACATTAATTCCTAAATTATTCATTCACACACCCTCATCTTCTCGTCTTGGGAAGTGCGCCTTACTCTATATAATGGAGAGGTTTATTAATTATTACGGTTGGATTTTGGTAGCAGCTAGTACACTCTTCTCTTATTCCTCTCTCTCATTCTTTAGTCTAGTTACTCTATCTTTGAGCAAAACGATGATTGTACCGGTTGTGGATTTGTCAACTGTGGTGCAACCAACCCTCTTGCAAGCCTATTAATAAATAAGTTTTGTGTTTGTGTTCAAACCTTTCTGCTTGTTGGTACTTTGTTAATTTTTCAACTAGATTAGTGACTTCTTACTATTCATTGTGGTTTAATCAATCTTTTGAGTAGTTTCTTTATTTATTTCTCTTCTATATTTCTTGTGCTAACCTTGCAGGATCCCTCCAAACAAACAAAATCACTTTTTCCCCATGTTTTGGACAGAATTAACACGCTGTCGAAGACATATCAGCCGTTGTTTTTTGTCTTATTTTGCAAAAAATCAGACTTAGGACAGCAGCAAAATCACCCTAGGGACTCCCCCTTGAGGCTGTCAAGCACCATCCCAAATAGAGAGGGGTCTAGCCTGTGACAATTTGGGGCTTTACTCCTTTAATTAACCTTTTTTTCATTGTTCTTTAACAGATTTATCAGCTCAATTTGGAGGGTGGAAAAGTGTGCTAACAAATTGGCGCTGGTGCGACAGAACGCAAGCCTTGGTAACAACGACATCGATGATTTTTTACTTTAATTGCTTTATTTTTTCTAACTCACTTGGCGACTCCACATGATAGAGGGACGAATCCACGGGGGACTTATGCAAGAAGATCTTTCGGTTTCGATTCCCTTAGAAGGTCTAGTTTCGAGCTTGAAGAATCCCTAACATCTTTTCTTGGAAGAAGACTATTCCTTCACCAAGAACTCCTCTCGAAGTTGGTAAGCATATGAGTTCTTAGGTAAGTTCTTTTTAGAAGAGCACTATGGTGAGTGTATCTTTGACATCTTCATCTTTCGTTTTATTTCCATCTCTAGCTAGTAGTAGGGTAGCAACTATGCCTTTTTAATCTGAGATTAACAACATGGCCTCAATTGTGAGGCCACCTGGAAGGTGGAGATTCTTTGCTTTTGACCCACTGAGTTGCATTTCCAGACTATCCTCATGACTTGCACATAAATGGCTTAAATGCATACCTTTGTCTGAAAGGAGGTCGGGAGAATCAGTTGAGGATCACTTGGTTGGTTTTTCAAAGTTGTTGGATGATTTTCAGGTGGAACATGAGGATGTGACGACGAGGATGTTTGTGTCGATCCTCGAGGGGGAGGCACGAACATGATACAAATCCCTTCCTAATGCTTCCATTGATGGATGTGATTCATTCCAAGTGAAGTTCATTGAACGATGGGCTGAGAAACTGTACAACTTTTCCTTAATTAATGCTTTTGATAATATTAAAAAGAATGGGGATGAGACTATCATTGATTTTAATGCTCGTTTTTCTAAGACTTATTGTAAAATCCCTACTACTATAAGGCCTAATGCTGGTTATCTTTAAAGTATTATCTTGAGGCATTTGATGGTATTTTTGGTATTTTTCTTAGGAATAAGGAACCTCGAACTCTAGAGGAAGCCCAAGCTGTTGCTATTAAGTTGGAAGGACATTTTATTGCAGCCTATAGTTTATTTCCAATCCATGAATTTCAATTACCGATTGTTAAAGCAGTGCAGGAGGTCCTAGTTACTAAAGATGAACCACAACTTGCACCATGCCAGGTTCCCAGAGATAAGCAGGATAATCATGGCTTAGGTTTAGATGATCCAAAACCAATAGCTGCACCATTTGAGTCACATGCAAAGTTCCAATAAGATGAAGGTGAAGATTTGAATACTCAAGAGTGTTCATTGGTTACTCCCATTATTGAAGATGAAAAATTTGAAGAGGAGGAACCACAGGTTAAACAAGTAGAGATCAATTAACAGGGGATTTCATCCGTGCCCATCCTAGTAGAGGCTTCATTCTTTCCTATTACAGTAGTTGTCCAGGAATAGCTTGATCAAATACCATTACAGCAGGAGGAGCTGCTTTTTGTTCAACCAGAGGATGATATCCCTTACATTTTACCTACGGTCCAACAACCAGATCTTGTTCCTCAACAGGATCCTATTTCTGATCAGGACTTGGATCTCAGAGTTCATCATGACCCAGTTGAGCTCAGGATGATGGAGGTATTCAATAGATAGATTCTAAGAGTTTTGGCTCTCATGCATTCATGCTTATTATTGTTGAAATACCATGTTCTAGATCCCAACAAGTAGCCTCCAGTTAACCGATACCCTGTAGTTATGCCTTCACTGGCAAGTATATCAGGGCAACTTTGGGTCATATGAGATTTCCTGATTGGTCCCCGTGGAAGGTTGAATTTGTTGACCTCTCCCGTCGGACTGATCATTTGGCTGCATGGTTACATTGGTCCTTTGAGTATGATGATTTAATCATGGCAGCTCTGAGGTAAAACTTTTGGGTCTAGGGTAGGTCCTCTTTCCTTTCCGCATTGTCATTTCAGTAGTTTTAGCTTGCTGATTTTTTGCAGTTTTAGGACAGCAATTTACTTTGTCTTTGTATTGCCTTTTCCCTTCAGTATTTATTTCAGTCTTTGCTTGAGTGTCGTTGATTTTTGCCCAGTTATATCAACATGTGGTTGTGTCTTGTGTGTCTTTCCTTTCATATAATAAGTGGCTGTCCACTATTGTTATTCTTGGGTCAAAATCTGAATGTCTATCTTTCACATGCCAAGCCTTTGTGTCTATCATTAGAGTTAGCTTGGATGGGGGTCCCGTTTGTCATGTCTCGGAGCATTGAGCCTTTAGGATGGGTATTTTGAGGAGACATAGGAGAGTCTCGAGTCATCTTATGTCTTGTCTCCTCATCTCTTATCATTGAGTCTTCTACTTTGAGTCAGTCCTCCCCCTCACCCAACAATAGGGGTATGGTACCTGGTTCTTTCATCTTGATCTTCTTGAGTTATCACTTCACGCTGAGGGAAGAGAGACATAATTGCTCTTCTTTTCAACAGGTCATCTTGACACATTATCTACGTATGACCCGAAAGTAGAGTGTCTTGGTAGCCATTAGCCTCATTGGTGGTTATCTTGCATCCAACAAGGATGAGTATCATTGGGCCTTGATTGGATGATCCTTGTCATTGTTCGACATCAAAACATCTTTCATTGTGACATGTTGTGCTCGTACCTTAGGACCCATTGTCATTATTGGTGGCGTTCCTTCGCACTTGACAGATGCTTACATTATTGACATCTGATCAAGTGAGTCTCTCCCTTGTGTCGACATCAACACATTTACCGAGGGGAGGAGTGTACATATTGGGTGGTAGCTGGTAGCGGATTTGGATGAGACCCCTTGTGTTTCAGTGGGAGGTTTATATTGGTTTGACTCCATGGCCCATTGGATAGGCTTTGGTATTAAAGGTAAGCTTACAGGATTTTCTTGATCACCTTATAGGGCCTTCTTGTCTTCCACACATTTACAGGGGTATTCTTGGTACATATTTCTCATTTTTCATAGAGCATCATTGGTATATCTTATAGAGTTTTTACAAAGCATCATTTCAATTTTACAGACTCAAAGATTCATATGGTTCTTGACATCCCACAGGGGGATCCTGTCCCCTTGGGTTGCCATTGTTAACCCCTAGATTTTCACCCTTCAAAATCTTGAGGGTTAAGAGCCAGCATGCACTATTTTGGATGGCATTCTATGATTCTCCCAGAGTTTAGCACTTGTGTTGAGTCAAAGGTTGGTTCCCATCAGAAACAATAACATGATCGGTACATGGTTGTTTTGTTCAGAGTTAGAGCTAGCTTGTTTTTCCTTGCATTTGAGAGAGATACTACATACAACAAGTGTGAAAAATCCCAAATCCGACGAAACTGGATATGATCTACTGAAATTGGTGTTTAGGCTCTCGTATCTGATACTCTGGGGGTTTCTGGATGCATTTAGTGTCTTTGTCTTAACATGCGTGGTGATTTTGCATGTGTGGGTTCAAATAGATTAAGTGGTTTAACAATTATATCATGCATGGGAATAATAGAGAACCAACACAACTCAATAATATGTATTATGTGAAATAGCAGGAAATACAAATTGCATGCGAAAAATAGAGAAGCTAGTCATCAGCTAGATCTTGTAAGATTGGATCATCACTGGAATACAATGCAAAACAATCAGGAAATACCCGTAATCAGAAGAGATGGATGGATCTACAACATGCATGGACATATTTGCTGCATGCAACCCTGAATGCTCACGACAATTGTTGCAAATGAATGAGATATTCGCCCTGGTGGTTGCACTCGTCCGATCGGCCTGAAATCTGTCCCAAACTGTGCGCCCTGGCCTCAAAGATCCTCCTGGTAATTGACAGACTGAAGATCGACCCTTTGCTGATCTGAATGGACCCCAGATGAGATCCCTTGGGGGTTTGCGCCCCTCTCTTGGACAACTACTATGCACTATTGATTCCAGTGTCGGAATCTGGCTGTATATGTCTCGAAATGAGCAACCTAGCCTCCTTTGTAATGGGTTGGAAGGGTTTCCCCAGATCTGGTCCGATGAGCTCTCTGGAACCCTAGTGCTGCACACTTTCTGGCTGAATGATGCGCCCTGGTGGATTCCTCCGTCGGAATCTAATGATTGATGGCCCAAATGAAGTGCCCTGACTACCTCTCAACTGGGTCGGAAGGATCTGGCGAGATTTGCTTTGGTCTTGTCCAACTACACAAAACTGTCTATCAAACCCCTGTGCCCTCACTAGCTGCAACGCGCATTGACTGAATTGGGTCTGTAGAATACTGATCCGGCATGGTGAAATACTTGGATGGTACTTCTGATAGGATAGGGTGTGTCTTCCAACACCGAAACTAATCTGCGGTGGTGGTTTCCTCCAAAAATCCACAAAACAACTGATGAGGTCGACTTCCTGCTCTGGAACCTATTTCTCAGTTCACAATCAATCATAATGAGGAATTAGGTCGAATTCCTCTTCTATTACCTGCACTGATCTAATTTTCCGTTGATATCACTTAAGTTGGGTGACTTATTCCTAAGTCGAGTATGATTATTTAATTAAGTCCCTTGAAACCCCCTTTTCTTCTATTTCTTCGTTGACTTTGGCTTAAGTGACTTTTCCTATGCTTTTTGGTTTAATTAATCGTTTAGCCCTTTATTCACCCTCATTTCTCCCTTTTGTTCTCTGTTTGTGCCTGACTATAGTCTACAGGAACGGATAGACTGCTAAGTCACTCCCTGCTGAGGCTATACTTGGGAACGGGACATCACAATGTGTCCCTACTTTTTAGGAGACACAATTTGAGAGGTTCGTTTGACAGTTTGGAGAAGTTGTGAGCATACAGGGTTGATCCTTGCATGATTCTAGGGCCGATGACACTTTTCTAGGCAACATGCGAGAACTTTCTATTTTTAGCAGGTTGAGCTTTAGGCCTCAGATTGAGATTTTGAGTGTGCAGTATTGATCCCTAAGTCATTTTGAGTCTTTTGGACCTTTTCCGTGTGACATGCATGATATGTCTATTTTTAGCAGGTGAAGCACCAGGGCTTGCATTTCGATTTTGATCGCATATCTGGATTCCTCTCGAAAAATTGAATCCAATGAGTATGAGACCATGGACATGCAAACACATTCTATTTTTAGCAGTGTCTATTTTTAGACAGTTGCCTATGGCAGTGTTCTCCTAGTCATCCCGAGCATTTTTGACAGTTTCCTAAAATTTAGGAGTCAAACCCTTTTTTTAGCAGTTTCTATAAATAACAGGGGTGACGGTCTCCAAATGTGACAAGTGGTAGGCTCAGATTTTGACATGTGGCAGAGTTTTAGTGTGATGTGGCATCTACATGGCATTAAGTAGAGGGGCACATTTTTGAAGGCAAAGGAAATAAAGTCAATGAAGAACTTAGATAAAGTGAAAATGAGGCGCATTGGATGAGGTGACACTTCTAGGGAGATTATTTAGCCAATTAAGGCTAACTTTTCTCACTAACTTTTCCTCACTTAACATATCTTCACTTTCCATGCATTAATTTCCCAAAATTCCCCTTAAATTGCTTTTAAATGCTAATTTGCTAAAATTTAGGAAAATTTCTAAAAATAGGGCGAATTCCTCTTCCTCGCCTAGTGCATGCATAATTGGCATGTGTTGACGTGTTTTAGTTAACCAAACACTCAACTGACTCTTACCTTCACTTAACTTATCCACGCATTAACTCCCTCTTATCCTCATACATGTGCTACTCCTTGACTTAACTATACGTCACACTCTCACACGTGTGATCCTTTAACTCACCATGCACATTACTCACTCACACTTATTCCCCATGCACATTAATTCCTAAATTACTCACTCACACTTATTCCCTCGTGCGCATTAATTCCTAAATTACTCATTCACATGTCCTCATTTTCTCCTCTTGGGAAGTGTGCCTTACTCTATATAATGGAGAGGTTTATTCATTATTACGGTCGGATTTTGGCAGCAACAACTAGTACACTCTTCTTTCATTCCTCTCTCTCATTCTTTAGTCTAGTTACTCTATCTTTGAACAAAGTGATCATTGTACCGGTTGTGGACTTGTCAACTGTGGCGCAACCAACCCTCTTGCAAGCCTATTAATAAAGAAGTTTGTGTTTGTGTTCGAACCTTTCTTCTTGTTGGTACTTTGTTAATTTTGCAATTAGATTAGTGACTTCTTACAATTCATTGTGGTTTAATCGATCTTTTAAGTAGTTTCTTTCTTTATTTCTTGTGCTAACCTTGCAGGATCCCTCCAAACAAACAAAATTACTTTTCCCCCACATTTTGGACAGAATTAACACACTGTCGAAGACATATCAGCCGTTGTTTTTTGTCTTATTTTGTAGAAAATCAGACTTAGGACAACAACATAATCATCATAGGGACTCCCCCCTAAGGTTGGCAAGCACCACCCCAAACAGAGTGGGGTCTAGCCTGTGACAATTTGGGGCTTTACTCCTTTAATTAGCCATTTTTTCATCCATGTTTTATCAGATTTATCAGCTCAATTGTGTTGAGATTTGTGTACCTTGGGAAGTGGTCCCCTTGTGTTTGTGAGCTTCCAAAATCAAGTGGGAAGTACTATGTACTATGTTCCTTGTACTTTATGTCTAATTTCACTTTGAGTTAAAAGTGAAATTTGGTCATTTTAGCGTAAATGACTATTAATTCACTTTGTGGGTGAATTAGGAGACATAAGTGAACTTAGGGAACTTAACCCAAAGTGGGTTTGTGAGTGAGATTATTGTGGGATGATCTCAACCTTTGATTAAAGATGAGATGGGATGATCTCATCCACTCATCTTTTAGGTTTCCTTATGGAGGTTCAAGAGGGGCGTAAAGGGCAAGGAGAGGCTCAATTCACTCTTATGTTCACTTAGAGAGTTTGAGAGAGAGCATTAAGGAGAGGATGGAGGCTATGGTTGAGGGAAGCTTGGGAGCCTCCTTTCATGGAGGTCTCATGGAGGCTTAAACCCTCATTTGTTTGTGGTTGATGTTCTTGCTTGGAGGAGGGTGCACTTGAGGAGGAGGGCACATCTATAGCAGGGAGGACTTGCAGTGGTCAGATTGCTTTGAGGACAGATTCAGTGGAGAGGTAGCACACAACAACTAGTTTGTGTGCAATAGTTTCTTCACCAAAGCTTCAAGGAGCTAGGGCGCTTCATTTCATTGGTTTGGACAACTTGTGAGGAGGGCGCACCATGCTAGGGCACATCTTTCACTCTTGGACTTGTGTTGCAGCTTGAGACAAGCTACTATTGTATCGGGTTCATTTGTTTCATGTACTTGTTGTATTCCATATTCTATTCCCCACATATATAGACCTATATTCCAAACTGGTTTTCCTAGGGGGGGTTTTATTCAGGGTCATGTTGACCAAAATTACCCGTGTTCATTTTTATGTATGCTAGTGTTTAGAACAACTTTATTTCAGCAGTAAACATCTAGAGGTGTGTTACATATTTTATGGTATGCATGTGCTAACCTGTTGGTGACTAAAACTACATGCTAGAGCACCTAAAAGGCCTATGTAACCATAACAAAACAGCAGTGAAGTTCCTGATGTGTTTGCTGATATAAAACATTAGCAAACAAGTGCGTGACAACAAAAACTTAGAGCCATCTTGAGGTCAAAGACAGACCTAGATGGCAGCCTGTTAGGACCTGGAAAAATCTTCAAATTGGAGGGTGGAAAAGTGTGCTAACAGGTCCCTTTTAGGTTTAGAGAATGAAAATGATATTTTATTCTGTGAAAAGCATCCTCCAACCTAGGGCACACCTCCCTAGAGCTTTCTTTAGGTGATTTAGGACCTCTTGAACGCTAGCAGGCTAGCGCTCCCCTTAGAGAGCTCTCCAAACCCTAGTGCTCCTGTTCTAATGTGCAAATGATGTTCCATTTGGTCTTCTTCTAGCTTATAGGTCAAAATATTGACTTAGGACCTCTTTTACCTTTTGATTAGTCCACTTGCCACTTGTCATCTTTCTAATTCCTTGGAGTATACAATAATTCTTTGTTTAGGGGCTTGGACCATGCCAACCATACCACATGACACTTCCTCTTGCAAAGGAATCTCCTTCAAATATGTAGAATATGCCTTGAACAAAGTGTCCTTTCTCAAATGTCTCAAGGATAGAACATGCCCCCAAATGTGGAATACACCTCAAATAATGTGTAATGCTCCATAAAGTCACTTTAATGTGCTTTAAATGGCTTCTTGCACAAGACATCCCTTCGACGAGGAGGTGGACTCATGATCAGTCAATGAAAATGTTCCCTTGAAGTGGAATGCTTCTCATCAAGTGATCTCCTTTGATCGAACAAGTGCTTCCATTGCCATATGGCCTCATCCAAGGTAGAGCATTCCTCTTCTAGCCTTTCCTTGCCATCTGTCATGCCTCGAGTTTCCTCCAACGTATGGTGTTTTGCAGCTTGCTTCTCTCGACTTTGTCTTGCCACATGCCATGCTTTGGACCCCTAATATGTTAGGGCATTCTTGTTCTAGGGCTCTCTTCCTCTTGTTCCTAGTGTGCCAGAATGGAATCCATGGGTGCAATGTGCCTTTTGAAAACCTCCATCAACCTGTTATATCTAGTGAACGCCAAGGGTCTTCTGCTATACATGGTGAGAGAAGAAAGGCCCATGAAAATTCAAAATGAATCATGCATTTTCAAGGGTTAACAATTCCCATGGAGGCTTGCACATTTTTTTGTAGCATATTGTGTCTGATCTTGGGATAGTTTGAAGACATTGTTTGTATACTGATTCAAGGAGATGTAGGGTGATAAGTATTGCAACTATTACAACGCAGTCCATTTCCTCATCTGTTTATGATGCTGGACATTAAGAGATACAATATGCAAGGACATGTGGATAAGGAGATAGTGCCTATTCATGCCTTGGTCGGTTATATCGATGGATTCTCATACCTCTAGTATTGTTAGTAGGAAAGAAAACGATAGGTTGGAGATTGGACAAAGTTGTGGACAACCTTTTGAGAAGAGTTGAACATGGGAGTTGCTGCATACAATCATATTCTCATTAATTTCTTTTGAATGTTCAGGGTTTTCCAAGAGCATTCTAATCAAGGCAATTTGAAGATGATATTTCATTTGTTAGTAGTAGAATACACTATTATTCCCAATGCATATGGAAAAAATCAGTATTTGGACAGGCAGGTCGGTGAGCGACCTGTTGGTCATAAGAAGTTGTGTTGCAGCAAGGACAAACATGAAAAATTAATATTGCTAGCAATGGGCAATCAAACAAATATGTCGATGTTGGTGATTATTGGGATGATAGAATAATTGTTGAAGCTATCAGCTTGATCCAAGAATTTTATGATGCTTTTGCATTAAGTTATAATGATCTTAAAAACATACCCAAGGAATTCAAGGGGATGAAAATAGAATTGTGGCTAAATTACAAGAAAAGTTGCAGAAGACACTAGATGTAGATCTGTCACCAGTTGTGGTGTCCAAGAAGAAGTTATGGATAACGACCCATTCACCCTCCTTCCTGGATGCAGCCTACTACTACATGTGCTTTGGTTTTTCTTGAGCTGCACGACTTGCAACTGTGAGGGATTTTCATCTAGATAACCTCGATTGAAAAGTGAGTTGCTTCTTGGTTGTCAAGACATTGAGATTGTAATCTACGGCGTAGAACTGAATAACAATGGTAGAACCAACTGCCATCCAAGCACGCTTACGGTTGACATCCTTTAAGTCAAGCATGTCATGGACAAGAGAATGGCTAGCTAGAAGAGATCAGGTGAAGGCGGGAGGCCAAAATATCGAGGTTATGTTCCTTAGAGTGTCCGAGCCTCTCTTCTTGAAATTTAGCTTACAGAACAACCTCAACAAACCAGGGTGATTTCTTACCCTTGACCACTTAGATCTAGTAATAACTCTCCATTTATTTTTGTATGAATTGCTGGTGTGTTGTGGTTTCTTGTATGAAACTCTCCCGCCAGTGGAAAATCTCAGTTTGTTTAGTTCTAAGGTCTGTGATTTCCTTTGTCTCTGTTCTGCTTCACTAGGGTGAGTCAATCTTGTGAGGACTTTGTTCAATCTTTCAAAAATTCTGTTTTAGGGCCAAGAGTTGGAGTTCCAAGTTTGAGGATTTCTGCTCAAGTTTGGTCACCTTGTAGGCATACTCGAACTCAACAGTTAGGGCCTGTTGGAGTTCTAAAATAATTGAATCTTGTGCTTCCAGATGGGCTTTAAGTCTTTCAACCTTGTGAGCCAGGCACTGTTTGAGTTCTGCAATCATCTTGCTCAACCAGGTAGGATTCAAATGTTGTAGCCTGCATAACCCATTCAAAGACTTGCACTTGCAGGGATTGCACCATGGCTACCATTTAGGCACTTATGTCTTGACACTATGTCATATGGCTTGAAAGTCTTTGATAGCACAAAGTCAGAGGAGTTGGAAGATGTGACCTCTAGATTGAGGGTACAGGTATTTGTTGGGAGAAGGCATCCCAAAGACATTGATAGACTTCTGTTGTTGTTCGTATTACATAAGAAAATACAAATAGTATGGAACTTGAATGCATAGGATAAAATCCAAGAATTCCCATGAGTGGTTTGTTTCGAGAAATCGTGGTTCTCAAGTGTTATGAACATAAATAATTTACTTGCTGTCTTATGATAGAGTTAAATATTAAATAATAGTCATATCTTGTATTACATAGCTTAGGACTTTAAGTTATGAATAGTTAAAAAAGTGGTGGCTTAATAAAGTGGTTTAAATGATAATATAGTCTCATGTTACTTAATGGTTACGTAAGTGGTTTCCTAACTTGTGTCTTTCTCATGAAACATTTCCATGTATTGACTTCTGCACATATTGAGTAATATTGGATATCTTTCTCTCTTTTCTCTTTCTCTGCAACTATTCTGCATATGTGTTATGTGCAACTTCGATACATGATGCTGAACCATGAAGCAATGGGCTAGAAATATTCTCATAGGGTTCTGACATAGAGTATAACACAATATATGATTACTATTGTTAAAAAACATGATTGCAATAATCAACTGGGACTGCCATAGGTTGATCTATATTCCTTATACCTCTTGGTAATTGCTTATTACCTTGTATGATATAACTACACCTGAAGAACAAGGAGCTCTTAATTTAAAAGATGGAACTAAGCTCCATAATGTATGCTAAAATTTGCCTCAAACTTTCATTTCCTTTATAAAATAAGATTGAGCTAGATTATGAGGACCAACATGGCTGGCTACCTTCTATTATAAATTTAATAGTATCTTGAATTCCCATATCTCTCTTTCACTTTGGTGTCATTAGATAATAATTGGTCAGTGGACAACATTGATTGAGAAATATTGCCAATCCAACTGTAACTTTCTTGATAATTTTTAATTCAATATTAAATTTATGAACTATGTAAGAATTGAGAAACTACAACCAATGAACAAACGTTGACTTATATGAACTGCAGAACTCTAATTCTAATGATGCACCTGATGCAAGTGGTTATTTTATAGTCTGGTCTGTTTTGTATGCATTCTGATGATTCCATTTGATTTCATAGTATGTAGGAGACAATCAACAGTGTTCTTAGATTCGTGAATTTTGGTATTAATTCTGCTGAACATCTTCAGGATCATGCCGCAAAAGCTGGCTGATATTCTGTTAGTCCCTGAAAAAAGAGAGGAAGTGCTCTCTAATTGTGATGCGGCAGATGTTTTGAGAAATGCATTTAGGGAGACTGAAGCAGCGTTAGACCATCAGTACGAGGTTCACTCCACTTCCTTTTAACTTTTAGTGACAAGTCTCTATGATAATAATATGATTGAAGTTTTCTGAATTATTTTGGTTGAAGAATTTTAACTTCACGGCCTCTTGTGGGAAAATTCAAGGAGAAACTGTTTTTTCTACTTATAATGTATGGGGCATCGACCTAGATATTTGATGGCAATTACTTCCCATTCATTTTTCGGCTTTTGTTTTTAACTTGCATTCACTTTATTTTCATTACATGGAAATGGCTTCTTTGTAAATATATCAGAATTTCTAGTATTGGATAAATATGAATTAAAAACAAAGTAGAAATCTTTTCTATTTGACCTACTATACGGGCATATTCATTATAGTCCTTCTGCGTTTAAATGGAAAGGTATTTTAGACCATCTTTTGGTTGATTTGCATGCTGCGCTACCACTTTTCACTCTGAAAACAGGTATTCAAAGTACAGTGGACATGTATTATGCAATTTGTCCTTCCAAGTTTATAATACACACACTAGAGGTATGGGACCTAAGGTAGAGAATTGAATTTGTAGCATGCAGAAATCTTCTGGGTTTACCTAGAACTTGTTCTGTGAACTTAATTCACCAGAATATTTTTATCTACGAGGAAATGCTATTTACTTTGCAAATTTTGTTCACATGCATCAATACAGATTTTTCAAGGACAATACTACATCACTGCAATACAATTGAGGGTGGACATACAAGTGAACATGAACAAAACTGGTTGTTGAAGCTATGCAATATATGGAAATAATAGTCATACTAAGGTTAAGATGGTTAGAAATACATAAGCCATTTCTCTCATTTATTTCGACAAATTGTTTAGGAGTTACTAAACAATGGGAATCAGCTAAGATTTGTTAAGGAGTAGAGAAACAAAAGTAGAGACTGATTTGTCTATGCTCGTAGCTTGATGAATGATCTAAGCTGCTTTAGAGCAATCTGATATGATAAGAACCAGCCTTAAAAAACCTCATAATGATCTGAGGGAAAAAATGGCCTCAAATAACTTAAAGGCTATACTATATAGTATCTGCAGATGCCTGTAAACAAATTTCAAATTGCCTGCAACTTTTGAACCTTAAAATATGTTTGTGAAGTTTCTTAATCTTTTGGAAACATGTAAGAACATGGTAAAAACGTTGCAAGTGAGAGAGACTTTCTTTGTCTTAATAATACACTCATGTGACAAGTATGTCACTGTGTTCCAAATGCAAAACTGCATGGTGCACATTGTAATGAACCATAGTTCATTAACTGAATATTGAACATAAGGACAATGAGTTGAGATCCATATAGGATAATAATACGTAATTTAATTAATGAATGAGATATATAATTGATACAATGCCAATGTGACTGTGTACTTATATGCATTGTCTAGTCACGATGGTGAAGGGTTATGTCACTTCTTTTATTATCATTATCATCATTATTAATATTTGGGAGTCAAGACATAGCTATTTGAAATGTTTACAGCATGCATTTGTTTGTTCCTTATGAGTAATTCCAACATTTTCCAGGGTTGCACAGCAACAGTTCTCTTGCTGTGGTCTGATTTTAAAGAGGTTTTCTTTGCACAATGTGCAAATGTTGGAGATTCAGCATGCATTTTAAGGTAACTATTCTCAACTTTCCAATTAATATACTTGCTATTATTATTGCAGTCCCATTAGTGAGGTTTGGTCACTTGTGCACATTAATATTTAAATTAAATTTAATATTATTGTAATTAGTAGTTATGTATTCTTAAGAAATTATCAAAAGGGGCTTCTTTCACACTTCACTGGTTTTAGTATGCTTCCTAATGTGTGAAATCTGGTTTATGTGCATGCTTTAGAACAGTGTGAATACTGTAGTTGATTGGTGCAAGTTTGATGTTTTGTGCCTTTTCTGTTTTTTGATCCTCCTCACTCTTCCCTCTCTATTTTTTATTTTCCAGTGAGACACATTATCAAACAAAATGAAAGGAAATGCACTTTGTTATGTTTGGTGCAATAAATGTGTCTCAATCTAGACCAAGATTATAAAACCAAGTGATTTTACAGTTCTCTAACTTATTGTTTATATTTTCCTTTTTCTTTGGATTGTAACTTCTTGTTAAGTGGTTTTGAATTTGATAATTTGAATGGTACTTAAATGCTTTGGACATGTTATCGCACACTCTGTACTTGCCCAAAGCCCAAGGCAAGTGGATGCAAGATTGGCATAACAGGGAGTGACCTATCACTGTCACCTTAATAGGAAACCCCTTTCTATTTAGGAGTATGTCAGAGTACCCCAAGGGAGACGTCCCCAGTGACCTGAGGGTTTGAGAAGGCTAAGGTAAAAGATATAAGAAAGTCCCACCCCTCTCACAGGTCACTCAAGTCAGAGGTTCTTTGTGTCTTATAGAGATAAGGGTAAATAAGGTGTACCTTCCCAGAACAAGACAACAAATAGAAAAGAGTGCAATCTCCAAGTACCATATGATGTTAGTGCTTCATAAGACCATGAACCTTTGAAAAATAAGTAAGCTGATATAATATTGCAGCAATGTAATTATTTACGACAGCAATGAATGTTTTGTAACAGCCACAAGAATTATGCCTTAAAAATGCTTGAAAATGACAAGAAAATATAGCTCTAAGTTGACAGAATGATAACAACTTGTCAGAAGCAAAATTGGCAATGTCTAATCAGCTTTTAATGTCACTTTCAAGATAAATTTGCTGCTGTTAGATGGCTGTAGCAATCTTTTGCAACAACATCAAGTTAGTCAATGAATTAGTCTAGTTTAAGGTTAGTAAAAGTTAGTAAATGTTTCAAGGAAGATAGTTTGAGAGTTGTTTGATC
Source organism: Picea glauca (assembly GCA_000966675.3). Lineage (NCBI taxonomy): Eukaryota > Viridiplantae > Streptophyta > Pinopsida > Pinales > Pinaceae > Picea > Picea glauca. The sequence continues at coordinate 847,824 of JZKD02S2276181.1, read as the reverse complement.
AATCAATCACTATAGTGAGTGGACTAGTGCCTTTATAGGGTAATGGAGTCTATAGATGACGGTTTTCTGCTTGGAAGAAATGACACAATGATTATACTTGCCTAAGGATAAGAGATGGATGGAAGAGGTGTTGACTTTTCAAGGCCTCAACATCCAAACCCTAAGAACAAACTTGCTAGAATGTAAGCAATTTTAGGCTCTAGCAAGATCTTCCTTCCTTAGACTATTGAATAAATACTAGAAGCAACAATTGACTAGATAATGACTTCTAAAGTGCTAGTATTTAGGGCTCTAGAAGTTTACCTAGGTCAAAATCCTCTTGGCAAGGTCTACCAAATGAAGAGTAAAAGAGTAGCAAATTAAGTCCTTTACTCTTAGGGTTTGTCAAGCAAGCAATTTCATAATTTTTAACATGAATAAACAAATTTACCATAAACCATTCAAATAAAATGAAGAATTGCAGATTTACTTACTTCACCAAGAATAATCAAGCCATGAAACCCTAGAATGCCAAGTAACTTCACCAAAAATGATCCGAGTTTCAAATTTTAACCTCCAAGAGAAGTGCGCCGAAAATTTCAGCCAATAACCCTAGAAGAGGGCCGAATTTCAGACCACACACTTGTATGATGAGTTCATCATGAAAAAATGAGAGTTTTCTCCCTCTATTTATATAGAATCAATGACCTTTAATTAAAATTAGGTCATAAAAAGGCCAACATGGACAATTTACATCAAAAATCCAATTTTTACATAAATGAAATGAATTAAACCCTAATTTCATCTCCAAGAGTGACGTCATGCCCTTCTAGGGTGACGTTAGGCCCCTAGGGTGGAACTTTGGGCCTCAAATGCAGAATGTTTGGCTTCCAAAGGCCCTGAATGATGCCACACGTGCCAACTAGCACACAACTGCCCTCATAAATGCAAACCCTGACTGTGGATGACGTCTAGTGTCGCAAAGGTGATGCCATGGGCTCCCAAAGGTCAACGTCCAGGTGGAAAGACAAGATCCCCCTAGGTCTAAGTCTGCCGGAGTGCCCTTGGTGCAAGTCCCTTCTTTCGTCCTAGTGCAAGTCTCTGGTGTCTCTCTGCCCCTGGTTGGGGTCACATCGTCCATCTGTGGGCTTTCAGCCCCATGGAGGTCCGAGCTAATCATTCCCCCATATGTACTTGGCCACCGGGAAACGTCCTGCAAACAACAAGTACGCTCTCCAGGGGTTCATAAGTCACAGGGATCATAGCAATGTCAATCACATCTAATAATCAAATTACCCAAACATGTGCATCAAACCCCCCTTTACCCAAACAAATGCTCAAAGACGTTATGCAGTTCAACAAGTCAGGTTTGGAGAAGGTCTCAGGATGTCCTATTGGGCTAATCCTCCTTAAGTTTGGGGTGTTTCCCTGGTGAGAACCAGTCTAGGTCATGTAAGTGTGTGTGAAGTGGCATGGGGGAAGTGTTTGGGCACAGGGAGCAGTGATAACAGGGAAATGTAGGTCTTACCTGTGGGTTCCTTTGTAGAGGGCGAACTGCACTTTATCATGGATGCCATTGTTTCCTAGCCCATTCAATGCCTTTTATTCTTAGCTTTATTGCTTTTGGTCTTTTTCTTTCATGCTTCAAGGGAAGAGCTGGGGACATTGTCCTGGCTTGGTGACCAGAGGTGACAATATTACCCACAAGCATTTCATGGGGATGAGAAGGCTGGCTCGTGATGAGACCCCCTTTCTCTTAGCTATGCCACCAAGAGCCACTACCCTGGTTTGGTGACCAGATAGATGGTAGTGTCATACTGCTACATGCCCATGGTCCTAATAGGCCGACTCATGATGAGACCTCCCATCCACCAACTAGTACCTTGAGTTTTGATTTATCTTATGGGTTCCCTTTTCTTACTAAGAGGATTTTTATTGCTTTCTCGGGGATCCTTGGGAGAAGCATCTCAAAGGTTTCATTTTGGCTTTTAACTCTTGCCAACTACTTTTACCCTCTAGGCCTTTAGCCCCTTCTTCCCACAAGGCAAGGTACAACCCTTCCTAGCGTGGAAGACCCAATGCCTGAACCGAGGTGGGGGGAAGATGAGAGGAATAACGATGGAAAGTGGTAAGTATGGAGGGAATGAACGATGACCTTTCATAGACCCACCTAGTGGCAACTCATCCTAAACGAAGATCAACTTACTAGGGCATCATGTCACCCACCCAGGTATGAACAAGTTAAAGAGCATAATTTCCAAGCGAACGCTATGAAATGAAGGAGAATTCAATGCAACATACTTAAGTGCTTCAATAATCAGAGTGACATGTACCATGATACCCGAACTCATTACCTTGTGGAGCAAGACTTACTGCTACTTCAGGACTAGGCTGGTGGGATGGATGCTGCTGTTGTTGATAAATGGGCTGCACCGAAGAAAAGATGGGCCCTCCGGGGCCATGCTCAAGTCATCCGGCTCTCAGCACTCCATGTCTATGACTTGTGGGCCTTGAGACATGATCTCCTTAGTTATCTCTAGGATAGGGGATAATAGGACATACACAAAAGGGATGGGTAACCAACCACTCCAATGATGCTTTACAGTAATGGATGGCTATGTGAAGGAATCCTTGTCGGCCATCTAATATGTATATCCACGTTGACTTTAATTTTATAAACTAGGAGTTATCATGCTATTGACAGGACAAATTACCCAAGTGTCGATAGTAAGGGTTAATCCTAGTGAAGAGGTCCAATTAAACTCTCCCCTATTTGGAATGGAAGAACCATCTGGATTAATGGCCCGAAAATGTTTTGATGAGCTTTAAAATGAGTTACAATATGTTCGTTTTAGTTTTCTGAGGACTAATAAATAGAAAGCAGATATATTATCAATCAGTATTCAAAATACACAAAATGTTGTTCTGAGAGGTAGCTCTCAAAATCTTAAGAAAGATAATTGTTAATTCTTTAACTTTCAAGAAATAGTTTTATAGAAATTATGGAATTTAAACAGTAAAACTTTCTAGAACAAAAATCTAATCTAACACGGAAAAATGCTTAAGAGTTGGCTGAAGAAAATGGATTGAAAAATATTGAATATTGTCTCAAGATAGCTTGCAATACAACAAGAAAAAGTCTCACGAAACATCCACACAAAGACTAAGTTGCAGAATTGTCTAGAAGTTGATTTGCATAAACAATCTTCTTTAGTGAAAAATCGATTGTCTAGAAGTTGATTTGCATAAACAATCTTCTTTAGTGAAAAATCGATTTGGTCAATGATTGATTTCTTCATTAATCAATGGAATAGAAATATTTCTCTTACAATTCTCCTTCAAAAGCCGTACTATCAAAAGTCCTTCTAGCTTCCTAAATTCTATTATATATACAATTTTAAAAATTAGTTATAATAACCAATTTTAACTCAAGCCTTAGGTGATCTGGGCATTGCTTCTGTAATTACTATTTGATACTTTTCCCATTTTTCAAAAAGCATATTACATAAATTGTCATGTGGGAAAGTATGTTGTCTTCGAGGATCTTTCAAATTTGGCAATGGAAAGTGGATAACATTCCATATCTGAGGGCCTCGAGACACAATCTCCTTAATTATCCACAAAACATGGATAACATTTGGCTCCTACTTGGGTACATGTGCTCGCTGTATAGTGCATGAGAACCACAACATCTCCTAGTAGACCTGTGCCTGCAAGGAAACATCAAACTGTTAAGTGCAGGATGGCCTACTCATCCTTGGTCTCATATGATCATAATCAAAACCAACTAAGCTAGAAAAATAAAATTTTGACATTTTTTCAAAAAATTCTAAGCTAAGCATGAGATCAATATGCAAGTAGAGAAAAATGAAAATGAAATGCATTTAAACTAATATGAGCAATCAAGATGCAAATGCAGGAGAAAACAAAATGACTTACCTACTTACCTGGGGCATGGGCCCTGAAGAAGTCATGTGCCATCTTGAAAATAATGTTTGAGGAGAGATCCATTTACTGGTAGTGGCATCCTCCTCCCTTCTGTCGTGGATAAGTAGAAAGAGTTTGGCCCGGACAATTCGTCTATTTTGTAGGGGCCTAGCCAAAGACTGTTGAACTTTTGATGCATCCCTAGTTTTTCTTTTCTTTTGTCCCACATTAGAACTTGATTCCCTTCCTTGAAGTCTCTTTGTCTTTCCTTCCAATCAAAAGTTCCTTTTACTTTTTCTTGATTCCTTGCCATTTGATCGAAGGCCATTCTTCTAGTCTCATCCAATTCTACGAGTTGATCGATTCGCCCCTGCAATGCTTATTTATTTGTACTGAATTGTTGGGCTATTTGTAATGATGGAATTTCGATATTTATAGGAAAGCGAGCCTTTAATCCGTATACCAACTCAAAAGGAGTCCCCCCGGTGGAAGTCTTGGTGGTTGTGCGGTCAACCCACAGGGCATACTTAATTTTGATGTCCCAACTCTTGTTGTTTTCCCCAACAATATTTTTGACAATGTTCATGATGTTTTTGTTGTTGGACTCTGCCAACCCATTCCCTTGACGAGAATAATTTGAAGAGTGTGATAAAACAATCCCATACTTGAAACAAAACAATTTTAGCGCCATTGAGCTAAAGGCTTTGGCGTTGCCAGTGGTTATCTTAGCAGGGACACCAAATCTAGTGATAATCTTTTCCTCAAGGAATTTCACGACGACTTCTTTCGTTGCTTTCTTTGTTGGGACAACTTCCACCCATCTGGTGAAGTAATTAGTGGCAGTTAAAATCCATCGGTATCCGTTACTAGAATTGTCTTTGAATTCACCAATGAAATCCAGTCCCCATTGTTGAACGGGTGCTTCCACAATGATTGGCTTAAGGGGAAGGGCAGGGAGGTGTTGTTTGTCGGTAAAAAATTGACCTGACTGACAAGCCCTAACATATCGATGTGTATCAGAGAAGATAGTAGGGCAATAATATCCTTCTCTCAAAATCTTATGGGCAGTGGTGCGTGCTGCGAAATGCCCCCCACAATGTCCTGCATGAAGTTCGATCATCAACTTATCAGAGTCTTCTTTATCAACACATCTGAGATTTACCCCATATGGGTTCCTCCACCTAAGACCATTCTCTGTTAGGAAATACTTCATAGCTTTGAGTCTCAGGGCTCTTCTCTTATGTTCCACTAAATGATCAGGGCACGTGAGGTTTTTCAAGTAATAAATGATGTTTGAATACCATTCATTGTTTTCAATCTCACTTACGATGATGTTGACTTGCTCCTTCTGTCCTACCTCAATGGCCTCTTGATTTCTTTCTGTCATCATCTTTGCCAGCTCTTGTCCTTTAATTATCTTAGTTGTCTTGATCTCCAAATCATATTCCTGTATTTGTGACACCCATTTTCCTCTTGATCCAAGGTAATCTTGTTGTGATAAAACATCCTTTACAACGGGGTAGGGGACAAAGGCCTTGATCTTGTTGTATCCCATATAAGTTCGGAAGTGTTTGAGAGACTTAACTAAAGCATAAGCTTGTTTTTTCGTAATGGTGTAATTCAGTTCTGAGTCTCTAAGATTCTTACTCATGAAAGCTATTGGTTGTTCATCCCCTTGATCATTCTTTTGCAACAACACACCTGCAATGATATCTTTCGAAACAAAAGAGAAAATGATAAAGTCCCTGAAAAAGTCTGGGATAACTAAGACTGGTGCAATGATTATTGCCTCCTTAATACGTTCAAAAGACATCCTACCTTCACTTTCCCACTCAAAACGGGCATCCTTTTTAGTAACTTGTTAAGGAGTTTAACAATTCCGGCGATGTTTGGGACAAATCTCTTGATAAAGTTAATTTGTCCGAAGAAAGATTGCAAGGCTTTCTTGTCTTTAGGAAGAGGGATTTTCTTGATGGCTTCAACCCTGACAGGATCAGTTGTGATTCCATCTTTAGAAATGATGTGTCCTAGTAACTTAACCTTGTCAACACCAAAAATTGATTTCTTAGGGTTGAGAGAAATGCCATATTCCCTACATCTCTGGAAGATAGTTCTTAAGTGTTGAATGTGTTGTTCCCTCTTTTTAGAAAAGGCGGTCAGATCATCTTGATATATCACTATGAGCTTTCCGATTAGATCTTTGAAAGCATAGTTCATGGCTCGTTGAAAAGTAGCCCCTGTGTTGGTGAGTCCAAAAGGCATTTGTAAATACTTATAGGTTCCCCAAGGGGTGGTAAAAGCAGTTTTGAGTTGATCATCCTCCTTTACCAAGACTTGATTATACCCCGAGAAACCATCAAGCATAGATGTTATAGCACAAGTTGTAGGTTGGGCAAAGCCTGACCCAACCACAAAAGCAAGTGCTAAAACTTGGGAATCCTACACTCAATGTCACCTCGATGTAGGTCCCACACTTCAAGGGTGACTAGGTCACTCTAGGAAGGCGATCCCAGTAACCCTAGGGGGAATGAGATGTAGATGAATGGATATGGAAATGGAGCCCCTAGAGGTCAAATCTAAATGGAGTGAAATGTGGGAAGAGATGCCTTGTAAGTCAAGTGATTGTTGCCCCAAAGGTATAGTACTTCTCTGGATGATTGTACTTGCCCAAGACACAAGAAAATCCAACTTGCAATGATATATGTTAGTATGGATCAGCAAGTTAATCTTGCTGTCCCTAATTTGCAGCAGTAGATGACATTTTATATCAACAAGTAAGACATTCAAATCAGCCTGTAAAGCATAAGATCAATCAATAATATATCAATGAGTATGGCAATCAATTATTACTGAAAAATGACACTTTGAGGCTAAACAAAGCAAGCTGTTGTAACATGTATTTTCTGCAGAAAATTGCAGCCTTATGGCTGTAGCATTCATTCACTTTTATCAGCAAATTACACCATCAAAAGATGCCAACAAGTAGCCCAAAAGATGCGCCCTAGTTAGTAGAGTTAGTGTGCAAAATTTAGGAGCTAGTCTAGGGTTAGTTTAGGAGTTAAGATTGAATTAGTAGCTAGGGTTATGCAGCCCTAATGGCTGTAGGTTAAAGTTTATAACAACAATTCAAGTAGTGAGAGAGAGGGGACATCCTAGTAGGGGAAGACTCCTCTCAATGTGGAAAACCCACTCCAAGCAAGAGATCCTTTAAAAGACAAAAAATCATGTTTCCCAAGGCAATGATTTTATATCTCCAATGCAAAAAAAAAATGACTAGTGCCTTTACTATTGGGTTAATGGAGTCAATTAAATGAACTAGAGATGCTACTTCCTTGGGGGTATAGATCCTCTTACATCACAAGGCAAGTATCTCTAGTTAGGGTTTGAGAATGAGGGGTGTAAATCCTCTTACTTCCTCAAATAAACCCTTGCAACATCAATGAACTTTAAGCAATAAATGATGGAGACTAGAGTGGGGGTGTAAATACTCTTACTTCCCACTTAGTCCCTAGCACAACAATCATTGACTTGAAAAAATGATAGCATAAGAGTAAAACACCATACCAAAATCAAGAAAAATGGTAAGATAATCCACCATAAAAGCTAGAAAGCATTCCTCCAAGGTTAGCGCTTCACTCCTCGATCAATCATTCACAAGAGATAGCCATAAACAAGTGCACAAGAGACAAATATAGCCAAGTGTAGTGAAAATTTCAGATCCAAGTCCTCTCACAAGAGGGAGAGTTAACTTCAAATGAGATCTTATGATCTCTTATTTATACAAAATGTCACCAAGGTGACTTGTCCACATATTAAGGGGTAAACCACAAGACTAGGGGTCAACAACCCTAATCTTGCCCCCTTTAACAAAGTAATATTAACAATTCATTTAAAATTCACTTTTGCACATAATAAAACCCTAATTTTAGTAGGACGTCACCCCTTTAGGGGACGTTTTGGCATTTGGAGAGGTCGTTGGTGATGGAGAAGAGTAGAGAGGCTTCCCAAAGCCACATGTCAAGCATCCAACAACTTCCTTCATGATGAAGGCTCAAGCCCCTTCAAAACATCGAAGTGCCAATGTATGTCACCTCACCACCAAGCCCTAACCCCCTAGATGACGTCATGCTCAAAAAGGAGACATTTTTCCTCTCCTAGGCAAAACATTTGGCATGTGGGGGCTAGGGTACATTGTCCAAGTCATCTTCAAGGCCTTTCAAGTTTGATTTTCCTCATCCATCATGCGAGCCCTTGGCATCCACCTGTGGGCTCCAAGTCCCATGGAAGCCCAAGCTAGGCTTTTTCTTCGAAAACTGTCCACCAGTTAGGTCCTGCAAAGATAAACAAGCACGCCCTCCAAGGATATCAAGTCATAACATCATGATAAGTGAATCAAATCAATAAATGAGCCATGCAACTGAGAGCGATTACCCTGGTTTGGTGACCAAATGATGGCAATGTCATACCACTAGATATTCATGGACATGATAGGTCGGCTCGTGATGAGACCTCCTATCCTTCAACTAACCTTCTAAGCATTCTTTATTATATTGTGGGTCCCCTTTACTCAAAGATAAGCGTTTCACTGCTTTCTTGGGTGATCTCTGGGCGAAGCATCTAGAAGGTTCACACAAGGCTTTTATCTTTTACCCAACATGAATCCCTCTGGGCCTTCAACCCCTTCTTCCCTTAGAATGACGGACAACCCCTTCTTGGGTCAATACACCCTAAAATCCCAATAGAATAAGGATATGGAGGGGAATAATGATGGAAAGTGGTAATTATTTTCGGGAACGGTATGATGGCTCTTTAAGGGAGTTCCTAGTAGCAAACCCATCCCCAAGGAAGACCACTTACTAGGGAACAATGTCAACCACCAAGGTGAAGTAGGGCAAAAGGCATAATGTCCAAGCATATATCATGAAATCTGGAGCAATCTAAGATACAACATACTCAAATGGCTTAAATATTGAAATGATGCTCACCATAATACTGACTTGTACCTCATGGAGCAATGCCCACTGCCTTTCGGAAGCTAGTTGATGTGATGGATACCATCTAGAAATCTGTGACAATCTGTGGTGGTGAGAGGGGTTTCCAACTGTGCAAAAGGGTACTGCTAGTCATGTAGTCTCTCGGCACTCCATATCTGCAACCCGAGGGCCTCGAGACATAATCTCCTTAGTTATCCACAAAATGGGGATAACAAATACCTATGTCAAGTCTTCTTTGTTCAACTATTTTGGAGCAGTCATCTTCCTCAAGACTTCTTTCTTGTTACATGTTTGTCTTCCTTGTTTTGAAGCATCACATTGTCTTCTTTGTAACTGAAACCCATATTGTTTGAGCTCATTTCCACCATGATTGCAATGGTTATGTCTTGGTCTTTCTTTTCTAATCGTCCTTTGTAGCCCATCTTTTTTAACAATTTTGAACCATTACTTTTAGCCCGCTTCTCAAAACTTCCATTTATATCATTGTTTTATTAACTTATATTTGTCCCAAACATTGCAGGTTTTTCACTGCCCTCATTGTCGTCATCAAACAAGGGTTTATTAGGAAACAATCTTTTTCTGCATTTACCAGATGATTGCTCAAGATGATCATGCTCATCTTCATCGATTTTTCAACTTTGGCTCTTAAAGTATACTAGGAATATCTTCATTTGTCATTGTTTGTGCATCACGAGTCTCAAGCTTCCTTTTGAGTTCCTCAAACTCGATGTGTCATTTTGCCTTCACTTTGTTACTATTATGTGACTATCTACATTGTCTTTAATGAACTTTTGATTTAGATTTTGCAACTTTTTCGTTCAATTTTTCATCATTTTTAGTTGAGCAAGAGGGGCAAAACCCCCAAAGTATAAATATAATTAGCAAACTAGTAAATCCAATGTCACATGGGGATGCACTCCCCCAAGTGGGGGGCATGTCCTCCATGTTTTTCACATTTCTAAGATGTAGAACTTCAGTGGGGGATGATTCCCCACATCCCCCTTTTGGGGAAACTCGAGAAGATGAAGAGGATGGTGTTTCCCTTTTGTGGGGGTATCCTAGGCATTCCCCTTCCAAATGGGGGACCTTTGGGCACCTCCCACGATTTTTTCCCAATGGCCTTAAAAAATGTTGAATTTAAAAATATACACAAAAGAATCAAAACCCTAAAGGAAATAGGAATTTTTATTCCATGCTTTCGTTGTTCATGTTCGTGACTTGTCATTGTTTCTCGTATATTTAAATTTTTATTTTTTAAGGATTTTAGGGGGGGTCTCGTATGTCAGGGATCCTGACATTTCCTAAAATTTATGGAGTGTCTCCATATATCCCCTAGATGCATTACCCTATTCCTACTTTTTGTCGTCCTGGAAACTTGGTGGAAACCATGGCCCAAATATCAAAACTTCTAATACAATATCAAAATATCAATCAAGGGCAATGCCAAAATCATACATTTTACACCCAACGTTGAGAAATCCTTTTGTGCATGAAGAAGCCAAACATAAAATGGCCAAGAACGTAAACTTTCCAAATTTGAGGAAGAAGGGGATCAACTTTTTAAAGTTTGCTTGAATGACTAGAACTCTATTTGTCAACCATGCGATACTTATTGTATTGATACATTATTTATAGTAGTCCTTCACCTTATGTGAAATGAATGTTGGAACAATAAAGAAACAACAAAAACCCCTAATAGTCATGATGAACTAAAGTAGCCACGACAGAAATCCATGGAGACATGCCAAACAAAACAAGTGGTAGTAAAAAGTAGCAAGAGAAATGAAAACTTGGTTGTTAGAATGACAAATATTCCAACAGAGTATGCAATTCTATTGAATACTGCTATTTACAGATTGATTAAACGCTCACATATGAAAACCGGTAGCAGTAGTAAATCTAGACCTATGCAAATGGCCATTAGTGTTATCCTCAAAATAGAAGGAACAAAAGAATCGAACATTCAACCATCTAACAGAGATAGGAGCATCTATAATGATAATGAAGAATCAAACCTAAATGTTAGGAAATTCTCTGCCTTCTAAGCAAAATCATTCAAAAGAAAAATATTTAATGTAGATATTATGGAAGACATGATTTCAATAACAAACACCCTAATAAAAGAATAATCATAAGAATAATGATTCAAAAGACAAGAAGAAAAACAAAAACAACCTAGTGGCTTGCTAATACCCAACAACCTTGTAAGAGAAGTGGAGCCACATTCTGCACAATAAATCTCTTTAAGTGGGGAGAGTTGTGATGGCCCTGAATAAGGCATTCTAGTAAAATCAAAAACAGCTTTGTGCATCCTTAATATAGTAAACGATTGCCCACATCCACAGAAAAGTAATGAAATTTTAATGAGGAAAATAGGGCGAAGTAACTATAAAAGTGTGATTTGGCCCCACAAGGTGCAGACCCACAATAAAATAAACATAGTTCTACCTAGAATAGATTACATGATCGACTTATACAAGGACTACTTCACCAATTGAAATAGGGGTCAAGGACGCCTCATTTTCACACTTCATATCATGATTTCTTTCCTCATTTATCACACAGTTCTCCTTTATTTCTAGAAAAAATGAGATTGCTAGCATATTTAGCCCTTAATTTTGAAGAGCTGTAACTTTGGTATATGGAATTGAATGCATAGAATATAAACCATAAATTGTTCAATCCTGTGAAAAGATCTATGCATTGGCATTGAAAGAAAAGAATTAAATTCTCTCCTCTTCTACATGCAACATTTTGTTTGTTTTTTAAGGTTCTTCATCTTTATAATTCAACTTATGAAATAGAATGATTCTTAATGATTTCTTTTATTATTCTCCTTAGTATAAAGAAAATATTGTTCTCATAAATGCATAATAAATATCAAATTTAGCCTTAGAATTGGTGAACATAAGCACTGGCTTTGCTCTGGGTAGCAATGCCTTTAGGATTACCACCTTCTCGGGTTAATACCTTTTAGTGTTCTTTACATTGGGGGTAGCAATGAGCATTACCTTTAGTGGTTACCATGTTTGGGGTATGATAATGTTTACTATTTGGCAATGTGGGTACAATATCTTTTATCAGGTTACAAACTTTGAGGCTCAACAACCTTAATTATTTATTATTATTCACCATATACAAGTCAGGATAGATATGTCAAGTTGGCAATGCGGATACCCCTCATTTTTTAAAGATATCTAAGACGGGCATGTCAAATTCGATGATTAGTTATATCTATATGTTGGCAGCATAGAAGGAAAGCAAGTTTCCATGACAGAAGATCACAGGCTTACTAGTCTGTCCGAAAAAACCCGAATGCTGGAAATAGGCAAGCAGCTAAGAGATGGGGAAACTCGTTTATGTGGTAAACATTTAAGGCTTATTTTCCATTTACAAAACTAGGATTTATTTTCTTTTTGTATTGGATACTACAGGATTTAAGTTCGATATTATAAAAGTACCAGGATGCCAGGAATATTATTAAATGTACCAAGATGCCATGATTTGTGTATACCAGGAATGAACATAGCTCGTGTTCTTGGAGATAAATTTCTGAAGGAACAAGATGTCCGTTTCTCAGCTGAGCCATATATAAGCGAAGTTTTACAAATAACATGCAAAAGCGAAGCGCTAGTTGTGATGGCCAGGTGGCAGCCATTATTTTCATTTGTCTAATTTTTTAGAGCTTTTGTATGAGCTTGTCTGCTTTTTTTTTTTTTTTCATTTTCTAACCATAATATTTCTCATAAGTTGTTATGTTTGGGATTGATGTAGTGATGGTCTTTGGGATGTCTTGAGTCCCAGAAGGGCACTGCAGCTGGCTCTTGAGGTAATTTGTCAGACTACAAGATAGTTCAATTGGAGAGATTTCTGAGTTGCTGGAATGCTTTCTTTCATGCAGATGTCGCTTCGTAGCATTTTTTTTAAAGCACATATTATGTTATCATAAAGAGCAATAAGAGTACATCAAGGATATCATTTGTTGGTTAGGCTTAATTAAATTGGCTTCCTCTCCCAACATAGGCAAGCAAAGCGAACATGTCTATCTTGGCACCAAACTCAGGGAAATAATATTTTCCTATACACACCCATTATGGCTGGCGATTGTGCAGCTAGATCAACTTTAAAAGCAATCAACTCCTCAAGGCAAAGCTGGTGTAATCATCAGTAATGGATGTCTTGCACCTTTCCCTCTAAAGAAAGGCAATCCCACTTACCCAATTGGATGCTGTCCAACCATCCATAAATCACCCAGAATTGTTCCCAACCAATAGGGACAATTATTCTTAAACCCTTTTCTGATGAGACCCATCCGTGCAGAGCCCGACCAATTCTGCAGTCCCAAAAAACATGTTTAAATGTTTCTTCCTGATTTTAAATACAGATCCCATTATGTTAGCTCTGATTTATGAATCCTAGCTTTGATAGCTAGGCTTTGGTTGACTACCATCCAGCCTGAAGCTGGGGACATTAAGGCAATTGTTTTTTTTCACATGGATTGACACCTTTGGATCCATCTATAGGTATAATGTCTTGCTATTGCGTTGCATCTTCCTTTGAAAAAACAGTACAAAATAGTACAGTAATGAGAGTGGAGGAGCTTTGTTGGGCAGATGAGTGAAAAGAAAGGAATTTTTTTTGGCCTGTTTTATCATCACTTCTCCAGCTACTCTTTGTTTATGTGCAGGTCCGTGAAGGGAAACACTCAGATGAAGTGTCTGATGTCCCATGTGCACAAAGAATAGCTAACTTAATTGTGAGAGAAGCACGAATGTTGCGAACAAAAGATAATACAACTGTTATTGTTTTGGATTTTGCAACTCTGAATGAATCCTGTAAAGTTATGGACCACAATTTTGAGACCATCAGCAGGCATAATTGATATATCATTCTTGGTAACAAGAGCGCGGTTGTAATTGTCTCTTTTTAATAGATTTTATTTCCTGTATATCATTTTTTAGACAATCCTTTTTCCCTTTCTTTGCAGCATTGGTTTTGTGATAATTCTGTAGTCTCCGGTTTCTAACGGTTTTGTATTGTGCATTTCAGTCGAACATTTTAGGGATTAATATGGTATTTGATAGTTGTCTTTTTGTCTGCAGAAAGAGGGAGAATATTGGCTACAGATGTTAGATCAAAATTATGGCTTAATTAAGCCTTTCTTTTTTGACCACTTGTAGCATGCTAATATAGGTGGTTTTTATATCTTCATGGAGCAAGGGAGGACAATTTGTGCCCTATGCAACTTCTATCTAAATTTAAGCAATTGCTAAATCTGGCTAAATTGTACGTTCTTAACAGTAATATCTAATTATGTTTATCGAATTCAGTCTAAGCTGCATTCAAATCTGGGGAAGTGGATATTATTGTAATTCTCCATACCGTAGTAGATGAGTCCTCATAAACCAGTTATCAAATGCGGCCGAATCGACCCCAATTATTCAGAAATTCGGTAGTTCGTTCTTCGGCCGAATTATTCAGTCCGAATCGTATTGAATTTGTACGAGTTAAATTCAGCGGTTCAGACTCATCAATTTCAGCGAAACCCTCAACCTAATTTCAGACTGAATAAGGGTTTAGCCAAAAATTTTCATCTGGTCTACAATCAGCAGTTCAAGCGGTCTGAACCCAATGATCAGCAATCTCAAGACCTGCAAAACTTATGTCCAGATGGCAACAGTGATGCAAATACACTGGCACTGTTGGACCATGTGACCAAATCCAGGTTTGATAATGTGTATTTTGTAATCTTCAGAACAATACGGAGCTTCTCTAGTGGGATTTGGCGCTCTTACCCCCCTGAATTCTTCAATCTTTTTTTGTAAATTACCATAGCAGCTTTCCCATATGCCTTCTTCAGAGACATTCATACTTATCCTCAAGATGCCCAACGCCAAGTGTTCATACTAATCTAATCCCAGGGGAACCATATACGTATTACAAGTTTAATACAATTAGGGCTAATCATATTCCACTGAATATGGCTTAATAGATCTTATTCATGTGAATTATTTGTAGCGTATCTACAATAAAATGACAGATTTTTTTGAAGTATTACAATTATTTGTGCGATTTATAGTGTACCGATTCTTTCCGTATCGTTTTTTTCATCCGAACCTACCAATTACTTTTGAATCTAGATTTATCACCATTAGAGTTGAAGGAATGCCACATTTATCTGGATTTTAAGCTGCAGACATTCTATGTAATATTGACCATTGGCTAAACTACTGAAATTTCATGAGTGATGTGATTATTTTTTATTGAGATGTTTAATTTTAGTTTTGAGTCAGTGAAGGGAGACTGGAATGTATCTTCATGTTTGTTAGGCATCCATGCTTTCCCATGGCTTTGGGAGGTCTGCATAGGCTGTTTATAAATTTGCATTCATGGTTTATATTGATTATAATTTTGCTCTTAGTCACTGGGGCACTCTCCAATCCCCTTCCTTAAGAGGATCCAAGTGAGCAATTTGAGAAGGAAGGTCAATGGTAAAACTTCATCATCCACCTTTGTATGCATTAAGGAGAGAATTGGAACTACCTGGAAGTGTGGTAGTGCTTTGAATAATGAGATTTCACATTGTAATTAATTAAAGATTTTACAAATAAAACAAGTTACATAGAATGAGTAGCATATACAATGGTTATGTTAAATTGTGTTTTATATATTATCTTATTCCAATATTATATGTTATTAATTTAATTCTCTAAAGGGTTTATTCCAATTTATATGTTATTAATTGTCTAAAGGTTTTGTTTATGTATCACAATAACCATTAAATTTACAAAAATATAGCAATAATTATGGATCATTTGTAGGTATGTTTTTGTGAAAAAAATGTTTTTATAACTATCTTCATATGTACTACTTTCCCTAGACTTTGGTCTTCATATTATAATGATTTGTAGGCACATTTTTGTGGAAAAATTGCTTTTATAACTATCATCACATGTACTACTTTCCCTAGACTTTGGTCATATTATGATGAGGTCAATGGGTAACATAGAATTACTAGTTATCAAAATACAGAAGAATGCATAATAACTCCTCTATATAGACAATAAAATTGACCTTGGATGTTTCCTCTTTGTGAATTAGTAATATAAGCCTTCCAATATGTGGACTTGTTTTTGGTTGAGTATGAATAAACCCAAATAGACATCGACTATATGGCAATATTAGAGGGGTCACTTAACAAGCAACTATTTATCAATCTTAAAATGTATGTCAGCTAGACATATCACATATAACCCTTTAATAATCTATGAGTTCTGGGTTGATTAGTTTAAACACATACAAGTGGACATGGAGTAGATGACATTAGTAGAGGGGTAAAATGTATGCCAGTTAGACATGTCACATATAACCTTTCAACGATCTATGAGTTCTTGGTTGACGAGTTTAAACAAATACAAGTGGACATGGAGTAGATGACATTAGTAGAGGGTCAGTCTAAGGAGCGAATTTTGAATGTGTACATATATCCATGGTGGATATATTGGTACATTACCTTTGCAAATTTCTAACTTAAGAAATTTTTAAATATTTCCTAAATAACATAAAAAAAACACTCGAGAAATAATGAAGCCCCCCTTCATTTGGGATTTATTTAATGACCAAAAAATAATTTTAAAAATACTTGAAAAATAATCAAGTCCCACTTTATTTGGGATCAATTTTATGACAAAATAAATTAAAAAATTTAAAGATCCATAATTTGTTTTCCACGGACAAGTGTTACAATCCCCTATCCCACAATAATTTATGTTTTTAAAAATAAAAATAAAAATTAAGGGCTTATGTGGTTGGATTGTATTAGAGCAGACCTGAAAGAAGGAATTTTCATAGCACAGAAGAGCTCGTTGAGCAAAACAAATCCATAAGACTCTCCTAACCCTAGCACACCTTTTCCTTGGAGTAGTTTTCAGTTTTGACAAAGTTTCTGCATAAACTCTAGAAGTTGACATCATCCACCTTGTTGAAGGACGTTGGGCAAAGTAATACCATCTAGGAGCTCTCCCTAGGAGGGCACATCTATTCCCTGGATCAGAATTCCAAAATTTGAAGTTTGAAAAATTAGGGTTTCCTCATAAACCCTAAGTCAAGATGTCAAGGTAGCTGCAGAATCAACTTGAAGTAGAATTTCAACTTGACATAGCGCACTCATTGGTAAGTCAAAAATCCTTCTTTGAAATTTTATTTCTTATCGTATTTTCGTCATTGGGAAAAATGACTACCAACACTAAGCTTGATGAGAAGCTTGAGGGTGCTGGTAATTTCCGAGCATGGAAGTACATAATGGTGCTCATTCTAGAAGATCATGACCTAGAAGGATTTTTTAAGGAGGAAGTTCCAGAACCAGAGGGAGATGAGGCCAAGGAAAAACACAAGAAGAGCTTGGTCAAGGCGAAGAGAATCATTGCAGATTCCATCAAGGATCACCTGATCCCTCATGTCCTGTCTTTAACAACTACTAAGCAGATGTTTGATGCCCTATCCGGATTGTATGAAATAAAGAACATAAATCAAAAGATGACCTTAAGAACTCAGCTTGAGAGTGTGAGGATGCAGAACTCATAATCTATTCAATCATACTTCACAAGGGTATCACATATTAAAGAGCAACTTGAAGCTATTGGAGACAAAGTAGAAGAAATCGAAATCGTAATGACCACCTTGAATGGTCTCCCAATATCATGGGAATATTTTATTCAAGGAATATGTTCTAGAAGGAAGCTTACGAAGTTCAACAGACTGTGGGAGGATTGTACTTAGGAAGAAGCAACGCTGGCAACACGAGAAAAAAAACTAGTTGATGATGATCAAGCCTTAGCAACACATGCAAGAAAATGAAAGAGCAAGAAGGAGGATCAATCCCATTCCCACAAGAAGTCACACAAATCACACAAGGGCCAAAAGGACTACTCAAATCCCAAATGCTTCATTTGTCAGAAGATGGGACACATTGCAATATTTTGTCCCAACTCGAAAGATAAGGTCATAAAAGGAAAGTATAAGAGACATCACGCTCATGCTGCAGAAGATGATGAACCTGATCAGAAGAAAAATAAAGGAGATGATTCAAGTGAAGAGTATGTTTTGATTTCAACTCTTACCAGAACAATCACCCATGGAAGTGACACATGGCTCATTGACAATGGTGCCTCCAAGCACATGACTTGATATAGGAACTCATTCTCAAATATGATCCAGAAGGATTCACCTCATAAGGTGAAACTATGCGATGATTACTAGTACCCCATCAAAGGAGTAGGAGAAGCAACCTACAGATTGGGTTCCGGAAAACCCATGAAGATGAAGAATGTGCTATATGATCCTGGATTGAAGAATAACCTCCTTTCCATCTCAACATTAGATGAGAAAGGATTCATAGTCTCTTTTGTAGATGGTGAAGTACTTATGTGGCCAAAAGGAAAACCATTGATGATGCAGTAGTGATTGGTGTCCAAGAGGGAGGCTTGTACAAATTGAAGGGACACTCAGATTCAACACTTGTACATAATATAGTGACTCCGTGTAAACTATGACATAAGAGATTCACTCATCTACACTACAAGGCATTACCAATCGTAAGCAAGATGGTGACAGGTTTATCGGAGATTCAAGTAAACCATGAAAGCATATGCAATGGATGCACACAAGGGAAGAACGTGAAGAACCCATTTCCAAACAACGACAACACATCAAAGGGAGCACTTGACACAATACATTCAAATGTATGTAGACCAATGTTAGCAAACTTATTAAGAGGGCATGTATACTATGTCTCATTCATTGATGATTACTCACGTAAAACCTGGATTTATTTCTTGAAAAATAAAAGTGATGTATTTAGAATATTCAAAGAATTCAAAGCTCTTGTAGAAAATCTCTCTGAAAGAAAAATAAAGACTCTGAGGTCAGACAATGGAGGAGAGTTCACATCTGATGAATTCAATACATTCTGCAAGGAAGTTTGGATTAATAGGGAGCTCTCTACTCCCTAAAATCCTCAGCAAAATGGTGTGGCAGAGAGAGAACAAAACAATAATGGAAGTAGTGAAAGCCATGATTCATGATCAAGACTTACCGATGCATTTATGGGAAGAAGCAACTATGACTGTTGTATATGTGCAGAGCAGAAGTCCCCATCGAGTACTTGGGAATAAGACACCAGAATAGATGTTTACAGGTGAAAATCCAGAGGTCAACAATATAAGAATATTCGGTTTTCCAGTATATGTACATGTCCCCAAGGACAAGAGATCCAAGTTGGACCCTTTAGGAAAGAAGGGTATCTTTGTCAGATACAACAAGACATCAAAGGCATATAAAGTTTACATCCCTGGTCACCGACAGATTGAGACTAGAAGAGATGTTATCTTCGATGAGGATGCATCCTTTAATAGATCGAGACAAAACCATACAGATGAGGTTCATGATGAGGAACCTGTAGCTCCCAGAGTTGCAGATACAAATGCATGCACTTGTGTAGTACCAAAAAAACATCTTGACGCGGTAGAACCACAAATACCTGTAGAGACGACTGCAAAGAAGAGAAGGCCAGCTTGGGCTCATGAGATTATTCTTGATGCAAAAAAGTATGGAACCCTAGATGGATCTTTAAGAGAAAGTAGGAAACTATGACCATATTCCAGTTATGTAGCACTGTTGAGCGACATCATTGATGCCGAGCCTACCATTTATGAAGAGGTTGCAGAGAAGAAAGAATGGAAGGATTCCTTGATTGAAGAGTACCATTCAATCATAAAGAATGATGTCTGGGATGTGGTCTTGAGACCAAAGGAAAATAAGGTCGTCAGTTCCAAGTGGATCTACAAGATAAAGCATGCAACAAATGGAAGCATAGAGGAGTACAAGGCAAGGTTCATGGCACACGGTTCTCCTAGAAAAAAGGAATAGATTATGAGGAGACATTTTCTCTTGTGGCAAGATACACTTCGATTATGACCATTCTTGGGGTAGCTACAATGATGAAATGGAAGGTACACCGGATGGACGTGAAGACAATTTTCTTGAATGGTGTGATAGAAGAGGAAGTGTATGTGGAACAACCACAAGGCTTCGAGACATATGACATGAAGACACATGTGCGCAGGTTGAAGAAAGCCATGTATGGGTTGAAGCAAGCACCTAGAGCATGGTATGGCCGAATTGACAGTTTCCTCATGAGCTTGGGTTTCACCAAGAGTACAACAGATTCCAACCTTTAATTCAAGGTCGTGGATGGTGAACCTGTGATATTGCTACTGTATGTGGATGATATGTTTCTGACAGGAAATGAGAAGCTCATCATTGAGAGTAAAAGGAAACTTGTTGCAGAATTCGAGATGAAGAATCTAGGCATGATGCATTACTTCTTAGGTATGGAGGTATGGCAGAGACAAGATAGAATTTTCCTTAACTAAGGAAAATATGTAGTAGATATCCTGAAGAGGTTCGGGAGGTTGGATTTCAATGCCATATCCACACCGATGGTAGCGAACTTGAATTTGTTGTGTGATACAAATTCAGAGACAGTGGATGCCACCATATATAGGCAGATGATTGGTTCATTGATGTACTTGACGAACACGAGGCCAGATATATGCTTTGAGGTGAACACATTGAGTCAGTGCATGGTTGAGCCTAGACACATTCACCTGATTGCAAAAGAACACGTGATGAGGTACCTGAAGGGTACAATTGATTATGGATTTAGATATATCTTGGATCATGAGATAAGATTGCAGGGCTACACAGATTCAGATTGGGTAGTCAGTGTCACAGACCATAAGAGTACATTCAGATCTTTCTTTAGTTTGGGATCAACTGTGATCTCATGGCTCAGTTGGAAGCAAACTTGTGTGGTGCTCAGTTCTGCAGAGGCAGAGTATGTAGCAGCGTTTTCAACTTGTGGCGAAGCAATGTGGCTTCGGAAGTCGATTACATGATTGTTTGATCTCGAGTTGGAGGAGACATGTATCCTTTGTGACAACTAGAGCTGCATAAAGTTGTCAGAGGACCCAGTGTGTCATGACATGTCCAAGCATATCGAGATCAAGTACCATTATATCCAAGAGAAGGTACAAAAGGGAGCAGTGAAGCTCCAGTATGTCCCTACCGACGAACATGTAGTAGACGTGTTGACTAAACCTCTATCTAGAGTGAAGTTCGAGTACTTCATAGATAATATTGGTGTGGTACATGAGGACTTTTCCTCATGACAGGAAGTGATGTGTTACAGATGTGACTCTAGGTGCATCATAGTGTGGTGCAGTAACAACAGGTTCATGTTCTGGCACTGACTGTGGCACCAGTCAACCTGACCTTGCACAAGGTCAATAGACGCGGATCCTTTGGGGAGGGTGTGTGTTCCCAGCTTCAATAAGTGTAAATCATGGATCCTTTGGGGAGGGAGTATTTCCTTGGTAGATGGAGGGACAACCTATGTGGTTGGAGGATGACTAGCCTGGGGATAGTGGTCAGACTCTGGGTCGGATTATTCCTAGCCTGGGGCTAGATGGGTAGTGTGTGGGCACTACATCACCCAACCCTCGTGGTTAGATTCTTGTTCTATGTGTGGCCAAAGGATTGGTGTGCCAACTAGGGGACTATCCTGGGGCTAGTGGTCGGACTTTGGGATGGATAGTTCCTAGTGAAATCTAGATTCCCAACATTGTGTGAGATGGAAGAAAGCCTCACCATGCCTGCTGATCCCACTGATGAGATGCTAGTAATGTACTGGATGCATGTTGTACAATTGGAAAAATTTCTATGACATATAGATTCGTGAAATGACAACAAGAAAATGACTAGGTGTGCAGAAGCACAAAAGCAGTGATGATGATTGTGCCGAGAAGAATACCTTCCTCTCTAAGAGGGAGTGTTAAATTTTTGAGTAGCAACAAAATATATCATTATTGTATTGTAATTATTCATGCCAGCCCTATTGCGCCATTGTAAAGTGTCAAATGTAATTCATAAAGTTGTATTTGTTAAGTCAACCCTATTGTACTATTGTAAAAGGTCAAATATAATTTATAAAGTGTATTTTGTAATGTTGACCCTATTGTTCCTTAGTGAAAGTGTCAGGTCGCCCCAGACCTAATTTTAGGCTAGCTAACTAGCATAATAGATGTGCTCGTTTAACCATAGAAATAATAGATGTGCTCATTTAACCATAGACAATATAGCAATATTGTCACCCAACCATAGGCCGAAGCCACCCCTGAGCACCTTAACCTTGACAGGGAATAATCCTGGAAGCAAACCCTAGGCCTAATAGCCAATCAATGTAGTGTACCTCTCTCTCTCTCTCCAGAGCTAGCATACAAGGCAGAAAGTCCAAACCATAACTGATAGAAAGTTTGAGCCTAAACCGAGAATACAGATTGCAGTAGTTGCAGCTGCAGCTACTCCCGAGACTTGTGCACTTACCCAGTTTCTGCAGTGCGCACTTATTCACTGCTGAAATTTCGAGCTGTGTGCACCAAATGAGATCTAACTACTAGTATTTATACTATTTTTCCTGAGCTGTTTGGGCTGACTTCTCATTCTGGAAGCTAAATACTTAATATTAAATATTTCCTTGAGCCGACTTGTCTTCTAGGGTTATGTTCAATGCTTTAGGGTTTCTTCTTGCTTCTTGGAATATTCTATTCTCGTTAGGGTTACACGTGGAGGTAAATACCTCCCGCAACTACCATAATGTCAACACTCCCTCCTAGCTAGGGAGGTATTGAAGGCAATGGTCTTGAGCACAAACATACCATTCAACCGGTAGCATCATCATAGCCGTACACGCTATCTCATGATTAGATCACGAGCACCATTATCACTATCATCTGATAGCATCAACTGCATCATCTCTAGAAGCGATACTCCATCTGAGTAATCATGCATGATGTTGAATAAGTCACTCACTCCACAAAGTGATACACATACTATTCTTCAAATCCGGACATACGTCCTATAAGAATGATTGTCCCAACAGAGATAAAAGCTACGCCATGGACTACATAGACCATTCCTATAGGAATGTCAATCTAGGACTATTTTCTAATCAAGTTATATGTACCATAGATATCTATCTCAACCTATATGCTTTAGAAAATATCTGTCCTGAACCATTTTCCTAATCGGGCCACAAACTGTACCTTAGGAAAATATCAGTCCATGTCATGTCAACAAACTGTGAACCTGGACCATTCTCCACAGAGAGAATACCTGTCCACCAACAATTTGTTCTATCTGGACCCTTCTTTGCCTGGAGAATGTCTGTCCATAAGCAAACTGACTATCCATCTAGCTGATAATAATTTTCAACACTACTGATAGTATACATGGCAATCAGAACAATGCCATTCAATAGAACACAACTGTGTCTATCCATAGTAGTACATAACTAATATCCAGTGGTACACAACCACACCAAGTAGTACACAACTACTCAATCAGTGACACATAGTCACAACCAGTGGAACACATCCACCACAGTAGTATACATCTACCGTCTAGAGACATACAATCTCTATAGCGATCATATCATCTGATATCAACTTGCACAAAAAACAATATCATGATATAAATTGAGTCATCTGGGCCATTCTTCCACTCACATTTGTGAGATCTGGAAGAGCATCTGCCCTCATAAGGTAAAACATCAGCCATGAGCTATCTGGACTATTCTTCTCAAGCACAGAAGAATAATTGCCCTGATTTCGGAGCTTGGACTATTCACCTAACTGGGCCATTCCTCCAGCACTAAACAAAGTGCAACCTGGAGAGAATGAGTCTGCCCTAGGGAATTCCTGTCCCTGATTGATGAACCTAGACCATTCACCTAACTGGGCCATTCGTCTGGCACTAAACAAAGTGCAACCTGGAGAGAATGAGTTTTCCCAAGGGAATGACTGTCCGAACCATTTCTATCTATGGTACATCAACAATCTATCGAACCATTTTCATTACAAAAATGACTGTCCGATCTGGACCATTTTCCGAATTGGAAAATGTTTGTTTGTCAGAAATCTCAAACCACTTTCTGAACTGGAAATGAATTTCTCATCCTGGACCATTTTTTGAACTGAAAAAATATTGTCCATAAATCAATAACACATGAGTGCTCCCTCCCAACCTGGGAGTAATCTCTTCCTTTTTCAATAAGGAAGTCGTCTCCACGAGCTCCAACTTGTTTCTTGAGTACACAAATTTTTTCCATCTTGGATAGAGGCTTTACCAAAATATCTGCTATCTTCTCATCTGTGGAGATATATATTGGAGAACCACTTCTCTTTTCTGGACTTCATCACAGACAATTTAATGCTTGATCTCAATGTACTTTGGTATGTCCAGAACACTGGGTTTCTCTGAAGGTTTCATATAGCTCTTGATCATTACAATATATCATGGTTGAATTTATCACTTTTGCTTCTTGCTAGCTCATGACATCGTGGCAAGGCTCAAATTGAAACATATCCAAGTAGCACTTCTTCTGTCATCATGAGAATTTGTCATGGATTAGTAATCCATCATCCTGAACTTTTGAGTAACCATTCTGATCTCTGTCATAGAAAGTTTTCACCACTCTTTTGCCGTGCATGAGAGGCTTTGCACCAAGTTGTTTGAATCCATACAAGATCTTCTTCCATCTGCATACAAGGGTCTCTTTCTAGTATACCTCAAAACCTTGAGGTTTCTCTACATACACTTCTTGTGCAATTACTCTGGAGAAAAATATTTTCATTCATCTGATGTAAACTCCAACCCATGGATATTGCAAAAGATATAATGGCTCAGGTAGAGGTATGTCTTGCTACTGATTTTTTATTATCATCGTAGTCTTTTCCCTCCATATGGGAGAACCTCTAGTTTTGAATCTCGTGATGCTTCCATTCGTAAGTCTTTCATACACTGTTCTTCATCACAACTTCCATTTCTTCTGCTTGATTGCTTCTAGTGGGTTCAAACCAAGCTGGTAGTCTTGTGATTCTCGATATAATGACTGGTTGTTCTGGATTTTCTTTTCTCTCTTGGAATCTTCATGTTCTTCCTCATGTTTCTCTTTAGCTCTTGGGTCCATGGAGTTTTCTATAGATTCCATGCCCTAAAGATTCAGACTTCTTCCTTTCATCATAGGATCATGGATGTGGATGGACAACCATGGATACTTTAAGGCTTCTTTTCGAAGAAGACTTCTTCTAAAGTCAAATTGAACACGTGCTATTTTTCATGGATGCTACCGTTGATGGGAACATGGATAGATACTTCATAATCCTCAATGGATCATATTATTTAGTATTATCTCCCTCCTAATCCTTGCTTCATGCATGAATGAGTGCTCTTCTTTTGGAATTATATAATCAGATCCCTCCATTTAGGAGAGTCCATGCTTCCGTCTGCATCCTTATTTCCTTCTGCAAAGTGTCACAAGTCTTTTTATAATTTCCTTTTGATTGTTGACTTCTTTCTGTTTTTACTTCTTCCATGTTTCATCAAGTTTGATTATGATTTCGTCTTATCTTGCAGCTGTTACTTATGTTAATAGCTTCCACAAGAATTGTTACCAAGGATTGTCAATGTACTTCATCTTTTCATGTGTATTTCTTGACTTGTAGTCACCGTGATAACAATCCTTATCTTGTTATTATTCCATAGGTATTGTTTCTCTTTGAACATCTTATATTCTAAGAAATAGATATGCAAGATGTGTACAAAAACTATGTAAACATGGTATGTACAAGAATTATGAAGAATATTGTTACCTTTGTTAGAATATAGAAGATGGTGTGCTCGTTTTACCATTGACGATACCCTCGTCACCCAACCACAGGCTGAAGCCTCCCTCCGAGCACCTTAACCTTGACCTGAGAATTCCTTCG
>JZKD02S2276181.1:804259-817235 GCA_000966675.3 Picea glauca | reverse complement strand
CTATTAGAATATAGAAGATGGTGTGCTCGTTTTACCATTGACGATACCCTCGTCACCCAACCACAGGCCGAAGCCTCCCTTCGAGCACCTTAACCTTGACTTGAGAATTCCTCCGAAAGCAAACCCTAGGCTAGATAGCCAAACAAAGAGCAGCGCATCTCTCCCCAAGGATAGCGCAACACAAAAGACTGATAATATAGTCCCAAACCCTAGCCAAGAGATATCCAAACCAAATACTGAAACTTGTTGCTGCTATAGCTGCACCTGCAACCCTCCTCCAAACCTGCGCACCAACTGCAACTACAGTGCGCATCAACTGGGAAAACTGCAGTCCTGAGATGTGACAAATGAGAACTGGTGCCCTGTATTTATACTGGTTCTGCCAGATTTGCTGGGGCCGACTTCTCCTTCTGGATAGTGTCTGTTCAGTATATTATTATTATTTCTGGCCAACTTCTTCTCTTGGAGGCTAATAGCCTAATATAAATTATCTTCTTGAGCCGACAAGGCTTCTAGGGTTATTAGCCAATTCATTAGGGTTTTTCTTGCTTCCCGGAGTCTTCTATTCTCGTCAGGTTCACATGTAGAGGTAAATACCTCCCGCAACTACCATAATATTAACAACCTTGTCTTAGAAGAAGAAGTTTGTTTTATCCTGCTTGGCCTTCTTTGAGGGTTTCCTTTCTTCGACAACTGATGCTTCATGTGTTTCCTTCCTTTTCTTGAACTCAGGACAATTATTCTTGTAGTGACCATATTTTCGACAGTTGAAGCATTGCATTTTTGACATATCTTTCTCTTGATTTGGTTTCTTCCTTGAGCCAACTTCTTTTTATTCCTGAAATTATTGAACCTTGATGTGAAGGCTTGATCATCATATTTATTTTGGGGTTTCTCTTTTGCAGTAATCCTTGATTCTTCTTGTTCACAACAAGTCCAAAGTTCTTCAAATGTGGGATAATCCTTCCTTGTGTTCATGCTTGCGACAAATGCATGCCATGTCTTGGGAAGACCATTGAGTACTATATTTACCAGTTCCTTCTCTGAAATGATTTCTTCAATAGATTGTAGTTGATCTCTTAACTGAGAGATTATCACAAGGTATGATGTTATGCTGTCATCATCATTCATTTTCATGTCACAAAGCTCATTCTTTAGACTCATTACTTGTCCAATGTTTCTGGCTGAGAAGAGGTTTGTTAGGGAATCATACATCTTCTTAGATGAGTCAATATGGGAGATGTAGGGTATCATGTGGTCTTTTATAGATTCCACTATGATACTCATGGCATTGATGTGATTGTCTTTGAAATTCTCCATAACTGCAACATTTTGAGGTTCCTTCTCTTTTCCTTCTTTGAACTATGGTTCCACGATCTTTCCTTTCATGATATCCAACACTTTATTCTTAGAAAGGATGAGGTCAATCCTTGTCTTCCATGCTCTAAAGTTAGAAGCCCCCTCTAACTTGTTTTCTGACTTCATAGAGTAAGTCATAACGACCTTGACTTGGTCAACCTTTGACCAAAAATTCAAACTTGATGTCTTAGCTTGCCGAGAGTACCAGGAGGTGCGCTAGGATAGGGCGCACTAGGCTATCCAAAAATTAGGTCAATATCTTCACTTAAGGTGCCTCAACAAGAGGGTTAGGATTTCGTTACTGCAGCGAAAATTGGCTGCAACTACAACTGTGACTGAGCAAATCCTCCTAATCTATCTTCCAATAGTTAGACTATCCGAAGATATGGTGGGCCCATAACCTGTTATAAATAATAGATGTTCTCATTTAACCATAGACAATATAGCAATATTGTCACCCAACCATAGGCCGAAGCCACCCAGAGCACCTTAACCTTGACGGAGAATAATTCTGGAAGAAAACCCTAGGCCTAATAGCCAATAAATGTAGCGTACCTCTCTCTCTCTCTCTCTCTCTCTCTCCAGAGCTAGCATACAAGGCAGGAAGTCCAAACCATAACGGATAGAAAGTTCGAGCCTAAACTGAGAATACAGATTGCAGTAGCTATAACTATCACTACTCCCCAGAATTGCGCACTTACCCAGTTTCTACAGTGCGCACTTCTTCACTGTTGAATTTCGAGCTGTGTGTGCCAAATGAGATCTGGACACCTTTATTTATATTGTTTTTCCTGAGCTGTCTGGGATGACTTCTCATTCTGGAGGCCAAATACTTAATATTAAATATTTCCTTGATCTGACTTGTCTTCTAGGGTTATGTTCAATGCTTCAGGGTTTCTTCTTGCTTCTTGAAATATTCTATTCTCGTCAGGGTTACACGTGGAGGTAAATACCTCCCACAGCTACCATAATATCAACATGGTGCAGTAACAACAAGTTCATGTTATGGCACTGACTATGGCACTAGTCAACCTGACCTCACACAAGGTTAGTAGACGCAGATCCTTTGGGGAGGGTGTGTGTTCCCAGCTTTAGGAAGTGTAAATCATAGATCCTTCAGGGAGGGTGTATTTCCTTGATAGCTGGAGGGACAACCTATGTGGTTGGAGGATGACTAGCCTGGGGCTAGTGGTCGGACTCTGGGCTCGATGATTCCTAGCCTGGGGCTAGTGGTCAGACTCTGGGCTCGATGATTTCTAGCCTGGGGCTAGATGGGTAGTGTGTGGGAACTACATCGCCTAACCCTCGTGGTTATAGTCATGTTCTATGTGGGGCCAAAGGATTTGTGTGCCAACCACGGGACTAGCATGGGGCTAGTAGCCGGAGGAATCTAGCTTTCACTAGGATTGGTGTGCCAACCACGAGACTAGCCTGGAGCTAGTGGCCGGACTTTGGGCCGGATAGTTCCTAGCGAAAGATAGATTCCCAACATTGTGTGCGCTGAAAGAAAGCCTCGCCATCACTGTTGAGCCCACTGATAAGATGCTAGTAATGTACTGGATGCATGCTGTACAGTTGGAAAAATTCCCATGACATATAGATTCATGAAATGACAATAAGACAATGACCAGGTGTGCAAAAGCACAAAAGCAATGATGATGATCGTGTCGAGAAGAATACCTTCCCCTCTAAGAGGGAGTGTTAAATTTTTGAGTAGCAGCATAAGATATCATTATTATATTGTAATTATTCACGTCGGCCCTATTGCGCCATTGTAAAGTGTCAAGTGTAATTTATAAAGTTGTATTTTTCAAGTCATCCCTATTGTGCCATTGTAAAAGGTCAAATCTAATTTATAAAGTATATTTTGTAAGGTCGGCCCTATTGTTCCTTAGTGAAAGTGTCAGTTCATCCTAGACCTAATTTTAGGCAGGCCAACTAGCATTTATAAGAGAGGATAGTGCCTCATTTGGAATAACACACAACACAAGCTCTCTAATGCAAGAGAAAAGTGCGCAAGTCTTAGAGGGAGGCGTTACTGCAACTAGGAGGTGATTTCGTGGAGGCGTTACTGCAACTTGGACTTACATTTTGATTGTAAACTTGTGTTGGCTCTAACTATATAAGTGATTGATAATCTTTTCATTAAAGTTATAATTCTATGTATTTATATGCTATTATCCAACTTTGGGTTCCATTATTAACCTTTAGGGATTAATTTTTTTCCCTCGTGTATTATTTTTCATTTTCAATGAGCTAATATCCACACTTAAGTGTTATGATTTACCTTTGGGTATTAATATTCACCTTTTGGTTTTTGAAATGCAGTTGCACTTGGAAGTAGAACCATAAATTAGTCAACCAAACCATGTCTATTTCGGTTTTATGACTCATGGTAGTGAATGTCATTGTTGTTAACCATGTCTTTTAGCCATGGAGGATATGAGATGGTCATGTTCACATACCCACTCAAGGACGACATCTCATATGAATAATGTATCACCAATAGCCCTAGAGGTTGGATAGGATCAATTGCAAAGGGAAGGAGAGAAAGTGTTGTGGTTATAGGGTGCCAAGGATACTACTTCATAACTCTTATCAAGAGCATCAATTATAATCATAATCATAAGCCTAGTTGCAAAACACTAATCTCATATTAAGCATGATTTCTTTATCCAAATGATGGTTTCAACCAGAATAACCAGCGCTTGCATCAACCAAATGTTGATTGCAAACGAAAACGAAATATACGAGACGAGTATTAAAAAATCCAACATGCAGTATCAATTCAAAAACTGATTCACAATGAAACTAATGTCATGATTAATGATGCAATACACGAGGTATACTATAATATGCTTAAAAATGACCAAGACAGTCGAAGAAATGAGTAATGAACTATTGAATATTCAACAGACAGTTCTTGCTATGAGATGAAAATCGTAGAAGTGAGTTAGCAAGAGGCTAGAATATTAGTTGTCATGCTTTTTACCATGAGATAGGAGGATGCAGTCGACACGTTTTCCTTGTGTGAATATTTCCAATACTAAACATGCATCTATTTGATTAGTTGGCTAGCATAAAAAACATTTAAAGAATCGAGTCAGCCATATGTAGTGTGTCCACAAAGTACATAAGATTTTAACATGTTCGGTGAAAATTGTTTGAAAATATGAACAACATTGTTATGAAATATCTGCGGAAACATTACGGGCCAACATAGAAAAGAATAATATAATTCATTTCTAAAGTTACAGAAGTAAAGGACAGTCAACAATGCAAGGCTTGGATTATGTATCAAAACACTCAACTGTTAGAAAAATACCATATTAGACTGCTACCGCTAAAGGATACCATGAAGGTTGCAAATAACACTAAACCACGTGAGTATGAAATGTAAACAAATATATAATTTATCAGTTTTTGAATGCAAAGAATAAAAGCATATTTTCATGTTAATAACATATTTCTATAATACATGATTTCTCTCAAAAACCTTCATGTCGGTAGAAATTTATAAACTTCTATTTTCTATAGTTCGATTTAAAATCTTGTCTGCCATAGAGAAAAAAAAGTCCATTCCTTCCTTGAGAGGCCAAGGGTTGACGAGTTGATTCTTCTGCTTCATTACTCCTGCATTTCAAAATTTTCATCTCAATGTCTAGCCAACTTCCTTCATGTCCATATGCCTAGTTGTGTAGGATCTCATATCGAAAGTGAAAAGCAGATAGAAAATGATTTTGACCTATTTGATCATACTGTTGCTCTTTGAATAGGATCTTGAAAATACTGCAAAGATATAAAAATAGCCTCCTGTTAATTTCATGTAAATAATTAGTATGAAAAATCCCTGTTCATGAATACTTTAGGAAGTTTTAGTGCCATGGAAAACTAATTTTTCACTAAATAAATAAGGAAACAAAAATGGAATTGCTTGTAATGACATCCAAGCAGAGCCATAAATACCTTAGTTCGAATTGTTCGACTACCCTGTTTAGTGCATGTGTTTAGGTACCGATTGAACAATTGTGCAACATATTTTCCCTATGCATCATCAATACACTCAATTAATTTCAGCAATAAAAGAGAAACTAAGACATTGGAAAGAAGACACACACATATATCCCTTCTGTAGCTTTCACAAATATTCTATTAAAACATTCTTCAAGTGCACATAAACCCATTCCAATCCTTGAGATATGACAAAACAAAGAAAATACAACTTTTGGATTAGCATAATTGACCAAACTTAAACCCTAGAAATGTCTTCATATGGTTAGGAATTACTGAGCATTATTGAAAAAAAGAATATTCCTCATCAAGTTATGTGGGATATTTTTTTGATGACCACCTGAGAGATGTTGGAAGTGGTAGCTAGGGAGAGGGGGTAGGAGGGTGTGGGAGTGCCAGAGAGATAATTCCCAAAAACCCATGGGAGTGAAGCATCATGAGAGCATATTTTAGATATTTCAAAGCATATATATTCAAAAACAAAAAATGCAGAATGCCAAATTAGTTGCAAAAGTATGAAGACAGATTTTTGTGCTACTTATAGACAAATACCACATATTTTTGGAGCTACAAATGTAATATGTTACCTCCCTAGTTGAATTAGGAAGGAATGACGATGATACACAAATATTGAACAAGACACTTACTCAAATTCAGAGTCTATAAGTCCAGTCGGGCACTATTGCCCCTTAATTTTTCTTCTTCTTCTTCTTTCTATATATGCATGTTCCATACCGCCATGGTGGAATTGTAATAAATGAGTTAGCATGGGGTATTTATTATGTAAAAGAATCATCTCCCCAAGACTTGGTCATTAGAGCATTACTCTAGAGTGTTTTTTTTTTCACTTGGTTAATTATTCCTCGCTTTTTAGCGATTTATAATTTTCTAAGTTTTTTCACTCATTCCTCCAAAGTTGAAGTATGTTCTAATTGGTAGGCCTTGGTGTTTTCTGTCTGATTCTAGTGTCTAATGTATATTACCATGCTAATCATTTACCCAAAGTCTTATGGACATGTATTAGGTCTGTCTAGGATTTTTTTAATATTTTTCTATCATTAAAAAATTCCAGTAAAACGAGAATTTTCCATGTACAATGATGTAAATATTAAATAAGTGGTACTAGGAGGTGTTATATGCCTCATGGATTATCATTTTCTAAATTAGAATACCCTTTTTACCCATGTACCCATTTTCGAGAGAAATAATTGACTTTTGTTCATCAAAAATCAATTTTACTCGAAAAAGGTGAATAAAAGTTGAATAAATCAGCTCCCTATTACTAAGAAAACATGTCAAAAACATATTTTTGGTTTGTCTCCAATTCACTAATGGTTAGTGAAACTTGAGGTGAGTTGAAGATAAGTTAAGTGGCAAGTTCTCTTGAGTTGATGGATTTTCCAAGAGGAGATGCGCCCTCCCTTTCAAGAGGTGGCACACTCACGGAAAGATGCACCTACCTCTTGAGAAGTGGCACCCTCTCAATCCTCTTGCACTTGTGGCACCTCTCCTGAGTTCTCTTGAGATGTGGTAACCATCTACCTTCACACATGTCTCATTCCTCTCTTGGAAGGTGCGCCCCCCTCCTTGGGAAATGCACCATCTCTTGCTATTTATGCAACCCTCCTCCCTCATTTGGTTAATGAGAGTTTGGGCTTTGTTTGTATTATACTATTGTTGTAATATATTTATATTGGAATAAAAAAAGGCTTTTGAGGTTAAGAAGGTGGCTTGCACTACTTTTGTGGATGATTGATGTCATGTGCTAATCATATGGGGTATACTTTTGCTTAATTTCTTGGATTTAGATTGTTAATTTGGCCTTTGAAGGGGTGGTATCACCTAGTAGGATAATATCTCATTAAGCTAATCAACTTTTTAGGATCTTGTTTCCTTTTTACATTAGAGATATTTGATTTACATATATTTCCGGTTGATTAATATGTTATCCAAGTCTCTTGTGTGGGAGGCACCAAATATTTAACAAGTTTCTTGCAAGTGTTCTTAAACTCACATGTCCTCATGCTTGGAGAGGTGGCTAAACTAGCTTGTATCTCCCAGAAACACCAAGCTTCCTAAACACATGTGGGAAGTACTATGTACTTTTCTCCTTGTACTTTATGTCTAATTTCACTTTGACTCGAGAAATTTAAGTCAAAAGTGAAATTTGGTCATTTATGCCTAAAATGACTATTAATTCACTTTGTGGGTGAATTAGGAGACATAAAGTGAACTTAGGGAACTTAACCTAAAGTGGTTTTTGAGTGAGATTCTTTTTGAGTGATCGCACCTTATTAGATGGGAGATGGGATGATCTCAACCATTGATATTTTAGGTTTCCTTATGGAGGTTCAAGAGGGGTGCAAAGGGCAAATGAGAGCTCATGACTTCTTTTGCTCACTTGGAGAGTTTGAGAGAGAGCTTGGATATGAGGTTTGTTGCATTAGGTGAGGCTAGCTTGAGCACATCCTTTCATGGAGAGAGCCAACAGGCCTAGGGCCTTGCTTATTTACTGAGGAACTTCCACAGTTGAGGAGGGTGCACTTGTTGAGGAGGGCACATCAACAATGGGGAGGTCTTAGACTTGTCAGATTGTAGTGGGATCAATTTCATAGGGAGACCACACTTCAGTATCATAGTACTTTGGAGGGGTTTTCTATTCAGTGCTCACAGTTGGCATTTGGCTTAGTTTCAATGGTCTTGGCAACATTCTTGAGGGGCGCACCATCCTAGGGCACACCTGCTTTGTTTGGACTTGTGTTTCATCTTGGATCAAGCTACTATTGTATCATGTTCATCTATATTTTGTACTTGTTGTATTCTACCATCTATTCTTCTCATATATATACATATATTCCAAACTGGTTTTCCCCGGGGGGGTGGGGGGGGGGGGGGGGTTATCCGGGGTCTTGTTGACCAAAATTACCTGTGTACATTTTCATGTGGGTTAGAGTGTAGAACTTCTTTATTTTCAGCTGTAAATATATCTAGGTGGGTTACATTTATTTTAGTATGCATGTGCTAGCCCTTGGTGACTAAAACTACATGCTAGAGCACATAAGATTATGAATGTAACCGTAACAAATCAACAATAAGTTCTTGAACTGTTGGATGTCCTAAAAAAACTACAATACCTTCATTGGCAGTTGAAACTTAGAGCCAACTTGAGGTCAAAGACAAACCTAGTTGACAGCTTAATAGGACGTGGAAAATCTTCAATTTTTCTCTTGTTTCATTAACTAAGTGAAGTCGAGTGTCAGGTGACAACTAACTAAGTCAAGGTCGAGTGCCTAGATAGAGGATTCAATTGTCAGGTGAAAACTACCCGATTCGAGACTTGCCCCCAAGGCCACACCCAGTGGATTGAATATTTCTTCCACATGAATCAAGGTGTGGATTAGGTGGAAACACAACCCATAGTAGGTTAATCATTATATCATCAACCATTTAGTACATTGATAACATCAACCATTTAGTACATTGATAACATCAACCATCTTGCAGTTATAAGTTATAGCATCAACATCATTTTTTTATGGATAACATTAGTCATCAACATATAATAGAGAACACCAACCATGAAATGAAATAAGGAATAATGACTAGAGTTATAATATGTAATAAATGTTCATATAATGTTTGAAAAATATGCCATCTGCCCAATTTATAAAATAGATATTAGATTAAAAGTGAACATTGAAAAGTGAAAACACTAAACTAATAAAGGCAAACAATTCTACTATGCATTTTTATTTCCTCTTTCAACAAACAACATCTAATATTTTTTCTTGTGATCTAATAGTGGAAGTAGGAATTAGAACACTGGGATGAGCACCGCCATAAGCTACAAAACCCCCACACAGTTGTGGAGGTAGTGAAGCTAAAGTTGATGTAGTTGGAATTCTGTCGACAATGGCAGAGGATGGGGGTGACATCCTGATTCTCAACACAATCAATGTCTTGGGACCACTAGCAATTTTTTTTTCCTCCAAGCACTCTAAATCTATTGCTCCATCCTCCAAATTATCCTCCTTTGGATTGTTTTCCCAAGTCTTATATGCTCTATCATCATTCATCACTTCACAATAATGGGACAACAACCTCAAGTTGTAATGCACATAAACCAAGCTTTCTACCTGATCTACATTCAAGTTGCCCCTTCACACTATGGAAGATATTGTGGGTGCACCAACACCTTGCTATACAATAAGTGTTTATAAGCCATGAAAGCACCCTCACCACTAAATGTTGCAATTGTGGGGAAGAAATAACATACATGTTCCACCATTGTACAAGATTGATCTTATATTGATCTTGTTAAAATTTTGGTATGCTAAGTTAACCATAGACAATGTCACGTCATTTTCACCCAACCATAGGCATCGATATATGCCACCCTTGAGAAAAATAACCTTTTCACGAAAGAGTTGTCTCATAGCTCAATTTTCAGTTATTTTGTCACTTGGACTAAGAGGACACACTTGTTGCATAAAAATGTGGGGAGTGGATAAGTTGGCACTTGTGGGTGTATAAAAATGTGTGGGATAGTGAAGTGCCACTTGTGGGCATGTGTTTGCTTACTTGCCACATGTAGAGTTTTATACTTGTGGACCCATCTCCATTTGTAGATCTAGTCTAGGGTTAGGGTTTTACCTTACTTGTAACTCACTCTTCATACTCTATAAAAGGAAGAGTGCATCACTTCAATATTATTAACAAGTAGATAGAGGAGAAAACCTAGAGATAATGTAACTTTGTATAATTCTTCATTTGGGTTGATGTAGCATGGAGAATGTGAAGCTAGGGTTTGCTAGTTTTCAACTTGTTTTGTCTAACAAGCCTTTGTTATTCTTGTGAGACACTGTAAGGGTTTTGCATCTCCAATTTGAGAAGAGATGAAAAATTGGGATGCCAAATTTTGTTTGGGACGAGTTGAAATGTTTTTTCATTTGTCGCTTGGGATGCATCAATTTGTTTTAATATAATCATCTTTCATGCAAAATGAAAATATATGTGTTTCTAATCCTAAATAGTGTTGAAGATCTAATTTTTGGGTGAATTTATTGTTGATTTATCAAGCCGATGTAAAGAGAAACTAGGCTAAATTCTATGGTGATTTAGCATGCTTAGTGCATACTTTCATAACTGATTTTACTGTTGGTTTAGGTGATGATTTCTAATGTTATTTCTATATCTTATTTGTGGGCTGGATCTTTCCCTAATTGTTGCTAAAAGGATCTAACTATTATGTATTTATCATGTCTACACTCCATACATTGCCTATGATTATTTGTTGTTTCATATTTCAAAGTATGAATAGGGTTTCCAGATAAATCAGTTTTAGCTTATCATTTAACACATTTTTTAGTGCAAATCTATGGCTTTATTTGAGGGATAAATTCTATCATGGTTGTAAGGCCCTCAAAATTCCACAATGTTAGGATATTTAGACACTTAGGAGTTAGTTAATATCAACTTGGTCTAGTGTGTCGTTAGGTAAAAGTGTGTTCCTTTAGTATGCATTTGTAGTTAGAAAATCCGACGGTCACAATATGTTCCCAACATTTAGTGATATGATGGTTCATATTCTCCTCAATATTAATGACTACATTGATCCATGGCTTAACATTCGATTGGTCCATGATATCTATTTAAAGAGCATGTAGGGTCATTTTTCGATGATTGATTGTGAGAAATTCTCTTGCAAATCTCTCTGTAATATTTTTCTTTTGCATTGATAAATTTCTCTAAGTGGCCACATTAGTTGGGGTCGTGGATGTTTCTCTGTAGGGTTTTACCACGTCAATGTTGAATTTTTGATGATGGCTCAAGAACATGTAGTTTATTTCAATTTAGCATTAACTTGAACCATAAACACTGCAACAATAATACACTAGCTGTAGTAAACCAAGATCACAAGAAGAATAACCATGCACAAGACACCAGAAATTATCCTGGGAAAAACCCTTCTCAACCAAGGGAAAAACCCATCAATCCTTTGCTATATTTCCAAGAGAAGATCCTCCACACCAAAAACCCTAGAGCACACAAGAGGGTTATTCTATGACTGAGAGAGATGGCGCCTAAGATAAGTGTGCACTTCAACCCTCCAATTTCAGACCATGCGTTTTTGTGAATGAGAGAGATGATCCACAATGGGGATATATCTCTTATTTATACATGAACTAGCACATCAAATGGATCTGTCTATTGGCACAACAGGGCCGATCTATACAACTGAATAATATAATTAATCTTTACACAATATTAATTATCTTTACATGGTGGGGCCGACTTGTATCCTTTACAATACAAATTAGGGTTCTACCAAAGTCTTACTCTTTGACAATATATCAAGGGATTTCACACATCCTCTAGTGCTCTACCACTAGGGACACGCCCACATGTGCTCAACCATAGGGACATCACTCTCAACATATCAACTCGACTAAGTCCATGGGACTACTATCTGGAGATCCATCTCAAGTCGACTCAACTAAGTCCATAGGAGTTCGACAGGAGACCATATCAAGCCATCTCAACTCAGTCCAGAGGAGTATGACACACCCATCACATGGGATTTCTCATAGATTGTCTCAACTGAGTCCAGAGGAGAACGACCTAGAGAATGTCTCATGAAGCTGCAATCATCAACACTCCCTCTCATATAGGGAGGCATTCTCCACCAGGCCAAGTCTCTCACGAAAGTACTCAAACTTTGTCCTAGCAAGCAGTTTGGTGAATACATCTGCAACTCGCTCATGTGTGGAAAGGTACTGCACATGTACTTCTTTCCTCTGCACCATATCTACGATGTAATGGTAGTTTATCTTGTTAACTCATCGAATAAACTTGTCCATTTATTTGTTTTCCTTTAGGTGTTAGGTTGTCACTTCAAATTATTTTTGAGTTT
Organism: Picea glauca; assembly: GCA_000966675.3. NCBI lineage: Eukaryota > Viridiplantae > Streptophyta > Pinopsida > Pinales > Pinaceae > Picea > Picea glauca. The sequence continues at coordinate 804,952 of JZKD02S2276181.1, read as the reverse complement.
CTTTTGATGCAAGCTTAGGTTTCTGCTTTTGTCCTAGGAATAAATGAGGTCCATAAAGTCTTCTTTTTGTAAATTGGCATAACTCACTTTCAGCAGCTAACCAACGCCCGAAAGATTCATTGTGCGCTGTGGAAAGCGCCCACTTTCAACGACTAAGGACGTCGTTTCATCAGTTAATGCGTTGTGGAAAGTGACAAAGCGTAAAAGGTCTGCCAGCCAGTTCGCACATGGCGTGCTGTGGAAAGTACCTACTTTCCACAGCTAAGGAACATTTTCAAGTGATATGGCACGCTGGTGAAAGTAATCACTTTCCGCAGCTAAGGTAAGTTTTCTATAAAACGGTGCGCTGTGGAAAGTACATACTTTCCACAGCTAACAGGGGTTTTCAAAGGAGTCGCGTGCTGGTGAAAGTAGCAAGCGAGCGTGGTGGCAGAGGCGTTCTCCATGCACCGTTGCTGCATGAAGAGAGAATCACGTGCTCGTTATCCACGTATGAAAGAAATGATGAGGTGATCACCCCCACGTCAGAACAAATCCAAAACATGCGATGGTGGAAGTGGGCGATCATAGAAATTCAATCATGTGTGTTAGGATATGACGGTAATTCGAAATCGTTCCAGAACCCACGCTCAACTCTCATCACACCCGAAATGGCAAGTTTGTGTTCGGCGACGCAGGTACAGAGGAGGTACC
>JZKD02S2276181.1:754683-783644 GCA_000966675.3 Picea glauca | reverse complement strand
GCATCTATTCCCTGGATCAAAATTTCAAAATTTGAAGTTTGAAAAATTAGGGTTTCCTCATAAAACCCTAAGTTGCAGTGGCATTTTTAGAACCAGTTGCAGTTGCAGTCGTAGAACCAGTTGCAATCACCCTTGAAGTTTTCTTAAGTTTTGGTAGTGATTACCGTTGCTACCAGATGGAGCCACTACCTGCAAATTCCATCAGAGTTATGTACTCACATATGTTTAATGGTTAAACCCTAAAGAGTATTTGTAGGAGAAGAGATCTCTTGCCATAGATCCAGAAGGATCTCAAGATCCAACACATTCAGAGGAATGATGCAACCCAGGTGTGATTATTCTGATATGCATCTATTTGTCATGATAGTATCTTGATCAGTGTTGCATGTTGAAGCTATGATCAAATTATTAGAAGGATTAAAAGTTGATCATAGAGCTTATCCTCCAACCTAACCTTCTGTCAAGATAGCGTATTATCTTAGTATAGAAGACAGGTTGAAGAAATCACTTGTCATCTTGAGCGAAGGAGACTTGGAAGAAAAGCAAGCACTCATTCCTGAAGACAAGGCTCCAGGTTTGAATAAATCAAGTTGATAAGATTCAAAGGTACACATGACAAGTTGATGACTATAGTTGAGATATCGGTCTTTGTAAAGTATTATACTTGATAGCATGTGAGCATATAGAGGTAAATGGTTTGCCTGATACAACTAACACCTCCTCAAGGAGAAACCTCATGTGTTAGTTCCATGTTTCCATGGAAGAATGCTTGGTCACAACACTATGAGAGTGTTGACCTCATTTCATATTGTATTCCTTACCTTTAATATTTTCTTCAGATAAGTTATAAGTGATAGCTCTAAAGGAGCTATTGTGATGATTGTTCGTGCTATTGCTTTATATTATCAGAAGGATATTATTCTTGCTTTCTGTTTTGTTGACCTTGCTCCAGGTGACATGTAATAACCTTGAGGAAGCTATAGTGAAGGTTGCAGGAGGTAATGTGCTAAAGGAGAGACCATAAATGAAGCAATCATCATTGAAAAGAAGAAGGTGGCTTGCATAAGATAAAGGGTCACTCAGAAGCTTCCATGACCCACGTCATTGAAGAATCCATGTGAACTTTGGCATATAAGATTAGCTCACATCAACTACAAGGCGCTACCATACATATGCAAAGTGGTCACAGGTTTACCAGAACTCAAAGGTGACCATGAAGGCGTATGCAATGGATGTGCACAAATGAAGAACATCAAGAACCCGTTTTTGAAGAATGACAGCAAGGAAGAAGGATTCCTAGAGCTCATTCATTTAGATGAAGTGTTCAACAAGTTCAAGGAATTCAAAGCCTTGATAGAGAACCTTTCTAAAAGGAAGATTAAGATACTCAGGTCAGATAATGGATGAGAATATACCTCAAAAGATTTTGTGAACTTCTGCAAAGATGTTGGGATCAAGAGGGAACTCACTACTCCCTATAATCCCCAACAAAACGGTGTCACTGAATGAAAGAACAGAACCATACTGGAAGCTGTGAAGACTATGATCCATGATCAAGATCTTCCTATGTGCTTATGGGAAAAAGCAACAATGGTAGTTGTATATGTGAAAAACCAATTGTCCCATAGATCATTTGGGCTCAAGACCCCAGAAGAGATGTACACCAGAAAGAAGCTAGAGGTAAGCCATCTCAAAATATTTGGCTGCCCAGTATTTATTCATATATCGAAAGAGAAGAGAAACAAGCTGGAACCTTCATGAAAGAAGGGAATATTTGTGGGATACTGTGAGGTCACCAAGGCCTTCAAAATCTATATACCAGGTCACCATCACATTGAGATCAGCAAGGACATGACTTTTGATGAAGATGTCAACTTGAAGAAGTATATGAAGAGGAACTTGTAATCCCCAAGACTACAGAACCAGTGAGGGAGGTTCCCAGAGTTGCTGAACCAGTGAGGGAAGTCATAACTTCCCATGATGAGGAATCACTAGAAGATCATGACTTGATAGAAGTTCAAGAACCTCCTCAGATTACGATCCTCCATAAAATAAATCCATCTTGGGCTAGAGAGCTTATTCAAGATGGAGAGAAGTACGGTGTTCCCTAAGGAACTACGAGACAGGTGAAAAGACCAAATCCATTCTCTAGTTATACGGCTTTGATGTGTGATCTCCTAGAAGAGGAGCCTACCTTCTTGAAGAATCCATTTAGAGGAAAGAATGGGCAGATGCCATGACAAAGGAATACCAATCCACAATGAAGAACGAAGTATGGGAAATAGTTCCTAGACCGAAGAGTAAAGATGTGGTATCCTCCAAATGGCTCTTCAAAATAAAACACGCTGCTGATGGAAGTATTGAGAAGTATAAATCAAGATTTGTCGCTCGTGGATTTTCTAAGAAAGAAGGCATTGACTATGAAGAGACATTCGCTCTTGTAGCTATATACACTTCGATCAGAACCATCATAGCTCTTGCAGCTAAGATGAAGTGGAAGCTGCACTAGATGGACGTAAAGACAACTTTCCTGAATGGTGTCATCGAAGAGGAAGTGTATATAGAGCAACTCCAAGGATTTGAGGTTGAAGACAGAAAGTCTCATGTATGCAGATTGAAGAAATCCTTATACGGATTGAAGCAAGCTCCTAGAGCTTGGTATGGTCATATAGACAATTTCTTGACGAGCTTAGGCTTTACTAAGAGTAAAGCAGACTCTAACCTCTACTTCAAAGTCATGCATAATGAGCCAATAATCTTACTACTATATGTGGATGAATTATTTTTAACTGGAGAAGAAAAGCTCATCACCGAATGTAAAAAGAGACTTGCCTTGGAATTTGAAATGAAAGACCTTGAACTAATGCATTATTTCTTAGGTCTTGAGGTATGGCAGAGTCTTGAGAGGATCTTCCTTAACCAAGGAAAGTATACGGTCGAAATCCTAAAAAGATTCAACATGTTGGAGTGCAAGCCCATGAATACACCCATGGAAGCGAAGTTGAAGATGCTGGTCGACACTTCATCAGAATTGATTGATGCCACACTATATAGACAGATTATTGGATCACTGACATACTTGATGAACACAAGACCAGACATTTGTTTTGTCGTGAAAACCTTGAGTCAGTTTCTGGTAGAACCCAGACGTGTTCACCTAGTGGCTGCAAAACATGTGATGAGGTACCTTAAAGGTACAATAGATTATGGTCTCAGCTATGATGGAGATCATGATTTCACATTGAGTGGATATACTAATGCAGATTGGGCAGGAAGTGTTTCTGATAAGAAAATCACTTCAGGATGTTGTTTCAGTTTGGGATCAACTATGATCTCGTGGCAGAGTAGGAAGCAATCTAGTATTACTCTCAGCACAACGGAAGTAGAATACATTGCTGCATGTTCTGCCAGTTGTGAAGCTATATGGCTTCGAAAGTTGTTGACCGACCTATTTGACTTAGAGATGAGAGAAACCTTGATTCTATGTGACAACCAGAGCTGCATAAAGATGACAGAGAATCCTGTATTCCACGACAGATCACATAGAGATCCGTTATCATTACATCCATGACATGGTGTAGAGAGGAGCCTTAAAGCTCTAGTACATTAGCACAGATGAACAGGTTGTTGACGTGGTTACCAAGCCACTATCTCGCATAAAGTTTGAGTACTTTTGAGATAAGCTTGGTATAGTCCGAAAGGACCCTCCTCGAAAGGGGGAGTAGATGATGTGATGAGATATCTCTTGCTTCCGACCTGATGGTTGTGACGTAAAGAAAGATGATGTGATATGACTAGTATTATGCTTACAACTGGATAGTTGTGACATAAAGCCAGTCTAGTATCCTGCTTCCGACCTGATGGTTGCGACATAAAGTAGGATGAGTACCTTGTTTTCGACCTGATGGTTGTGACGTAAAACAAGATGATGTGATATGACTAGTACTGTGCTTCCAGCTGGATAACTGTGACATAAAGCCAGTCTAGTATCCTGCTTCTGACCTGCTGGTTGCGACGTAAAGCAGGATGAGTACCTTGCTTCCGACCTGATGGTTACGACGTAAGGAAAGATGATGTGTGACTAGTACTATGCTTCCGGCTGTATAACTGTGACGTAAAGCAAGTCTAGTACCCTGCTTCCGACCTGATGGTTGTGACGTAAAGTAGAATGTGTACCTTGCTTCCGACCTGATGGTTGTGACGTAAAGAAAGATGATATGATGAGACTAGCACTGAGCTTCCGACTGGATAGCTGTGATGTAAATCCAGTCTAGTATCCTGCTTCCGACCGAATGGTTGTGACGTAAAGCAGGATGAGTATCTTGCTTCCATATTGATTGTTGTGACATAAAGCAAGACGATGAGATGAGACTAGTACTGTGCTTCTAGCCTGATGGTTGTGACGTAAAGCCAGTCTAGTATCTTGCTTCCAGCTTGAGTTCTATGACATAAAACAAGACGATGAGACGAGACTAGTACTGTGCTTCCAGCCTGATAGATGTGATGTAAAGCCAGTCTAGTATCTTGCTTCCAGCCTGAGTGTTGTGACGTAAAGCAAGACATTGAGATGAGATGAGTACTGAGCTTCCAGCTTGACAACTGTGACGTAAAGCCATTCCTGTATTATGATGATCCAACCTTGTGTTGTGATGATGATGATGATGATGTATTAGTTTTTATACTAATACATATTGATGCAGATGATGATGGAATTCCTTTGAGAATGACGATGCTTCCAATGAAGAAAACTTCCAATGATTTATAGATACGTCAGTCAGTGTTCCAAGATGATATTGATGATGCTATCCTCTCACCCACTTGATGTTGTTGATGATGTTGTCCTCTCTCTCTCGCATGATGCTGTTGAAGAATACCCTTCTTGTTAAGGGGGAGTGTTGAAATAATGTAACCGCAAAGAGTATTCTTATTATTATTTGATATATTATTCATTGGATCAATCTCCATTGTGGATTGATCATGTCGGCTATTGTAATAGGACCAAATGCCCTTTTGCGGATTGGTCAAATGATAATTATAATAATCAAAATAAGAAGTCAGCCCCAACATATATTAAAGAGGCCCCAGAACATATTAAAGGTGGTTATAACCACCCAGTTGGAGAAGTTGGCCCTGCCAGTGAAGAGACACTTCACACGTGCCAGTCTAATATAAATAAGGAGGCTAGCGCCTCACTTAGACACACAACTCACTTGCTCATTGAGAGACAAGTTTCAGATATGCTGTTAGAGAAGAAGGAGAGAGAGTGGCACATATCTGGGAGAGGATCTTCTGCATTAGTTTAATAGATCTCTTGGCATTGTATTGGCTATCTATATTAAGGAAGTTTTGTTGGGTTTTCTTCCCCTAGAGGGTTTCCCAAGATAAATGCTGTGTCTCTTGTGATTGTGTATTTCTCAATGATCTTGTATTATGTTATTGTTATCTAATATGCAAAGAACTATAATAATGGCTTAAACATTAACAAAAAGAAATAGTGGGATAACCCACTAGGCCTCCAATCCCCCCCACCCCTGGGGAAAATTGTCTCTTTTTGCATTTTGGCATTTGTCCATTTTGTTAACTTAAAATAAATCTAAAAAGAATCCATGCACCGCAAAACATTTACTTTTGTTTTAGATTAGTTAGCTTAGTTTTATTTCCACTTATTTCATTTTGGAAAAGCAACGAACCTTCCCCTTTAAGGCCCTGTTATTCTCTCGGCCTCGCTAGCTTGCTGGATCTTTGTATGATGAGAGAGGGACTTAATTTGTGTGTATTAGTTTAAATAGGGAAAACCTTCAATCACTATTTCTTGATATAGGATCAATACCAATAGATTGACTTATGAAATCAGGGGGATACTTTGGGATTCCCTCTTTCCATGTTTGAACTCCTCGCAATCTTGCTTGTACCAATTTGAGGGATGGTAGTTAAAGGAAACACATCATAGTTTAGATTTTATTTTCACACTTACAATCTCCAACACTCACAATTGGACTTGCACTATCGGTCCACTTCACTTAATTAATCTAAACCCAAGTGAAAACCTCTAATTAATAAAATTTACAAAGAGCATTTCAACATATTTTGCGACGATATATACATTATTGGCACTGGTATACAATATTTCCATTTTCTTATTATCAGTTGTTCTCATTTACTTTCAAGTACTATTAAATAAGGGAAGTTGAGCGTCATGTGACAACTAACTAAGTCAAAGTCAAGTGCCTAGACAAAGGAGTCAATTGTCAGGGGAAAACTACTCGACTCGAGACCTTCCCCCAAGGCCACACCCAGTGGATTGAATATTTCTTCCATGTGACTCAAGGTGTGGATTAGGAGGAAACACAACCCATAGTAGGTTAATCATTATATCATTAGCCATTTATTACATTGATAACATCAACCATCTTGCAGTTATAAGTTATAGCATCAACACCAATTTTTTTATGGATAACATTAGTCATCAACATATAATAGAGAACACCAACCATGAAATGAAATAGGGCATAGTGACTGAAGTTATAATATGTAATCAATGTTCATATAATGTTTGCAAAATAAACCATCCACCCAGTTTATAAAATAGATATTAGATTAAAAGTGAGCACTCAAAAGTGAAAACACTAAACTAATAAAGACAAACAATTCTACTATGTATTTTTATTTTCTCTTTCAACAAGAAACATCTAATCTTTTTTCTTGTGATCTAATAGTGGAAATAGGAATTAGAACACTGGGATGCGAACCACCACAAGCTACACAACCCCCACATAGTTGTGGAGGTAGTGAAGCTAAAGTTGATGTAGTTGGAATTTTGTTGACAATGGCATAGGATGGGGGTGCCATCCTGATTCTCAACACAATCAACGTCTTGGGACCACTAGCAAAACAAATTTCCTCCAAGAACTCTAAATCTATTGCTCCATACTCCAAATTATCCTCTTCTGGATTGTTGTCCCAAGTCTTATATGCTCTATCATCATTCATCACTTCACAATAATGGGGCAACAACCTCAATTTGTAATGCACATAAACCAAGCTTTCTACCTGATCTACATTCAAGTTGCCCCTTCACACTATGGAAGAGATTGTGGGTGCACCAACACCTTGCTATACAATACATGTTTACAATCCATGAAAGCACCCTCACCACTAAATGTTGCAATTGTGGGGAAGAATTCACATATGCAACTGTCAAGCACAATAACCTTTCCACGAAAGAGTTGTCTCATAGCTCACTTTTTGATTATTTTGTCACTTGGACCGAGAAGACACACTTGTTGCATAAAAATGTGGGGAGTGGATAATTTGGCACTTGCGGGTGTATAAAAATATGTGGGATAGGTGAAGTGCCACTTGTGGGCATGTGTCTGCTTACTTGGCACATGTAGAGTTTACTTGTGGACTCATTCTCCATTTGTAGATCTAGTCTAGGGTTAGGGTTTTACCTTACTTGTAACTCACTCTTTCTACTCTATAAAAGGAAGAGTTCATCACTTCAATATTATTAACAAGAAGATATAGGAGAAATCATAGACAAAATGTAACTTTGTATAATTCTTCATTTGGGTTCATGTAGCATGGAGAATAGGAAGCTAGGGTTTGCTAGTTTTCAACTTGTGTTGTCTAACAAGACTTTGTTATGATTGTGAGACGATGTAAGGGTTTTGCATCTCCAATTTGAGAAGAGATGAACTGTTGGGATGTCAAATTTTGTTTGGGACGTGTTGAAAGGGTTTTGCATTTCTCGTTTGGGATGCATCAATTTGTTTTAATATAATCATATTTCATGCAAAATGAAAATATATGTGTTTCTAATCCAAAATAGTGTTGAAGATCTAATTTTTGGGTGAATTTATTGTTGATTTATCAAGCTGATGTAATGAGCAAGTAGGATAAATGCTATGCTGATTTAGCGTGCTTAGTGTGTACTTTCATAATTGATTTTACGGTTGGTTTAGCTGATGATTTCTAATGTTATTTCTATATCTTATTTATGGGTTGGATCTTGCCCTAATTCTTTCTAAAAGGATCTAACGATTATGTATTTATCGTGTCTACATTCCATACATTGCCTATGATTATTTGGTGTTGCACATTTTGAAGAATGAATAGGGATTCCAGATAAATAAGATTTATGTTAACATTTAACACATTTTTTAGTGCAAATATGTGGCTTTATTTGAGGGATGAATTCTATCATGGTTGTAAGGCCCCATTGAGAACTCAACACACCCTAAAAGCTTTATGGAAAATTTTCTCTTTTGGGTACCACTTTGTCTTTTTTTTTCCCTCTTTTTGAATTGAGTCAGTTGTGTAGGGAACATTAAGTTTTTTGTTCCTATGTTTTATCATTGATCACATTTAGATTGATTTGGATTTGTTGAATAGATTAACTTCTCTTCTAAAGTACACTTGACATTTTAACTAAGTATACACAACTAAAATTTTGATCCATGCACCCATTATCGGCATCGACACGATATGCGTAGTAAAATCGACCATACAACAATGACAAATGTCGATTGTTGATGTATCATCGACATTGGGAGAATGGAAGAGTGGGTGCGCCGATCATTGATTATGTCTTGCGAAGAAGCTGTTGACATCTCGTCAATGTATCATCGACATTGAGGAGGTACAAAAGGGAAAACGCTAACATCGACAAACCTAACGAAACTTCGATCGTCGATGCAGTAAGGATCGGTGATATCCGAAGGAAACCTTAAACTGCAGAAAGATTTTACTTCGACACATCGTTGATCGTCGATCGCCAATCGGTAATACGTTTTTGACATCAACAAACTCTAAGGGATGAAATCAAGAAACAATGACCATAGAGACTCGCCGATCACCAATCCTCAACATGTCATCGGCATCGGCAGGATAGGCTGAGGTTCCTAGTGCCATGTGTAAGGAAAATCCCCGATTCCAAAGAAAGTTTTTAATGAAGGAGCCAAAATCAAATGTCGCGTGTCATGATCACCCTTCCAGGTCAACATTTCCACGTCAACACTATATGACAGTCCGAGTCGGCATCAAAACTTTTTCTATAAAAGGTGTTAACGAACGTTGTCTAATAAAAACGCCGACATCGATCCACTTGTTTAAACTGATGGACTGATAGGACATCGACGGTATGATGGGACATCTTCGGAAAAAAATAAGATCGGATTTTGTTATTTAATAGGCCAATTAATGCTTTGATTAACACACGTTACTAACCCATGCGCCAAACAAATAATAGGAGTTTGAAACCACCGATGAACTATGTAGTACCCCGCTTCTGCACTACCAATCTGCGATTTCATTTAATCACGAGCATGATTCAGATCTTGGTGATGGATTGTGCAGATTGCATTTACGCCCTGAATTCAAGAATTGACATGGCAAGGTAAGTATTCTCCATGTTTAAATTGTAAAGGCAAATTCGAACGCAACATTTAGTACCCAAGTATTTCATTGTTGGAGTAGTCGAAGGAGCGAGAAAGCGTTTCAAGAGATCACAATCGATTTTCAGAATTCTAAACCAGGTTAAGCTTGTGTGAAGAGGATACATGAATCGTCTGTATCATTTCAACAATCACAATTGTCTACATTTCAATATCATTTCTGCAAGTCGGTATCTCATTTTGTTCTTTGTGTAGGAAAAATGCCTCCAAGGAAGCTAACAACCAGGCACTCGCTGAGAGCACCAAAACTAAAAGAAGCAGAGGTCGGTGAAGGATCTTCGCCCGACGCTGCTAGAAAACTCGATTTTGTCACTAAAGTGGAGCCATTCGTCCGAACGTCTACCAAAAGGGTGTTTTCTCATCCTCTTGCATTTGGCGACACAGAGGCAAGTACTGTATCGAAAGTGGTGCTCCCACAGTGGGGATATTTGTTTAACATAATCAGTTGGGAAGATTACCTGGATTTTATACCACGTAGTGAGCCGAATGTTAGAATGCTCGATGACCAAGTAGTCTAGAACATTCGACGATCCTGCCTACACATCGTAGCCTGTTGAACCTTGGTCTTGCCTTGCATTGAAACTCTGGGGTGGATAATCGACCACACGGATGGGACAAAATGCATGGTAAATGATGACAATGGTGGATGTGTTGGGGTTTTTCTCCCAATAGAGGTCCAAAAATACTACAAACTCAGAGACCCGGAGGAAAGGTTAAATACAGATTCTGTGGTAAAATTATATGAGTTCCATGACACTAGCAGGTTGATGGCCTCATGGTGGAAAGAGTATGATAAGTTTACAAACAAGAACAACGACTGGTATAGTACGACCAATCTTAGAGAGCCATATATTTATCTGATGGCTCTGATCTGCTAATTATATGGGGAAAGGGATTACACCAAGTTTTCAGAAGCATGGATGCCCCTGGAATACACTGTGGCAATCTCCGGTAGCAGCTTCAACTTGGGAGCGATCATTTCAAAACAACTGAGCACCAGCATATTGCAAGCCCAGACACCAAAGGATGGAGAAACACCAGCTTTCCACATGGCGTCATACTTATTGGAAATGATCTGTGCAAGGAACGTCTTCACATGCATGAATCTGAGCTGGCATGTTGTGGAGCTACCCGTGCATGTCTATTTCAACATTATGTGGGAGAACAAGTACAAGAGATCTTACGCTTGAGTATATTTCATTCTTTTTAAGAAAGAATTCCCAAGGCATATGGCAGCAGCCAAGAAAATGATTTCAAAAGTAGGCCACTGGTAGCTAGAAGAAACCACCACCTATATCAGAGTGTTTGGGTCCATTGGCGCTCCACATTTACTCCCCACTCATGTCCCAGAATGGCTCATTCTAGGAGAAATATGTTATCAAACCATTCTGCAAGGCTATAATGCCACTCCGGTAAAGGACAAAAAGAAAGCATTCATACCCTATGGCTTTCATGTAGGGTTTTACATGGTGAAAGATATCGCACAAGAAAAACAAGAGGATTTGAGCCAGTTGGAATATAGATTCCCCATAGGCCGATTTTTCAAACATGACCCAAAGGGCCTAGTACCCCAGCATGCGTAACAGGTGTCTTTCTACTGGCCGTATGTCCATGATAAGTTTGAAGACAAAATATTTACATAAGGTGCTTAGGACTGAGAGGAGGTGCTCTAGAGAAAAGATAACCCCAATATGACGAGATTTAAAGCCATGAAAATGGATGAGCAGGTTGAAACGATAGAACAGACAACTTAATAATCCCTCAGGGTTAGGGAAGAAAATAGGGTAGTAGAAGCCAAAAAGGCACAAAGGAGAGGGATGTTGTTGCTAGAAGAAGCCCAAAGAGTCATCCAAAGGCTAGAAAACAACCCCCAGTTGAACCCTTTGATAGAACCCATAAGGGTCATCATGACCGACACAATCAATCTCAGAGAAGAGTTAAATGGCTTAGAGTCAACTCCACTAGAGGAGACTGCTCATCCAGAAAACCCAAGGATTATGTCACAACAGGCAAGGTCGTCGGTTGCTGCTACAACACAACTAGGGGAACAAGAACATAAAGTGGGACAGATGTGCCCAATGTCCTCATAGACCTAATAACCATATATGACGATGAGGAAATCTCAAGGGTTTCGCTCATAACCCTAGTACCAATCATGGAGGAGGGAGAACCAGGGGAAACATCTGATCTAACTCCCAGAGATTTGACCTCAATTCCCCAAGAAGGCGACAACAAGGCCAGAAGCATGTTGGATGCTGAATTTCTCGACCAATCGAGAATTCAACCTAAGATGGACAACTCCAAGGAGGAGTTGGGATATGGTGAACAGGAAGAAGAAACACAATGATCATAAATCGAGATCTCAATAGTTGATCCTCAAGTAAATGTTGATCATTTTCCTCTCTCCCCATCTAAAGCCGAGACTCCACCAACCAACAAACCTCAGCAGGGAGTCGAGTCACCAGGACATACATAAGTTCCCCCTTCTAAAGAACTACACGATTTGGTCATAGAACACATATATACGACATGAAGCCTAGGAAACACTCTAACCTGGGGAGATCAATAGATTATTGAGCCGGTGGATGAGGTTGTCGATATACATGTGATCACTTATGATAAAAAGAGGAAAGCTGTGATGATAAGGACAACCAAGAAAAGGAGGCTCACGCTTGATAGCACGCTCCTCATCACCATAGAAGAAACACTTCTCAGCATAGAAAATGCTAAGACAACTGAGTTGATCGGGGTGGGAATGGCTATAACTGATGCAACACTGCATAGAGAAAAAAGGGATGAAAAGGAATTAGCAGCCGCAAATAAGAAGATAGATCATTTACACCATGTAGTGAAGTATCATCAGGATTTGACGCAGTCAATAGTATTCCTGAGGAGTGAGTTCAGAGAAACATATGCACAATTCACAAGCGAAAGAAATCTCTTCATCACATGCATAGCCGATTTTCAAGAGGATACCCTCATGGAGATGGAAACTTGTAAAGACATGCATAGATGGTATGAAAATGCACATTGGGACTTATAGAGGATTGACTATATCAGTATGGTACAAAAAAGCCGAGACTCGGAAGAGCACAACATTCAAGTACTGATGGATAGAAACATCTCTCGAATCAGGAAGGCAGCTGAATATTGGGTGAGCATGGTCCAGGAACCTCAGTAGAAGATACAGGAAAGATGGAGAGAGTGCAAGAAAATTTGGGAGAATATCAATCAGGAGATGGAAAACATTGTCCTACCATAGTTTGTCCCACCATAAAATTTCGCTAATTTGCATGACATAGTCAAACGACATGCAGAGCAAGACTCGACATGGGAGGCAAAGATCTCACAGATTTCAAGTATGACTGTAGGTCAAGTAAAGAAGTTTGTGGAACACCCAATCAAATCCCTCATAGTTCTACAATGCTTAAGTGTCAAGCTCATTAGGTATAGAGAACGAGCAATGGAGATATATGAAGTCTTCTTCACACCAATGGATCAACATAGGTTTCCCTATGCAAACACATGCGAAGACCTTTTCTTCAAGTGGACGGAATATGAGAGAAATAATTTACTGCAGTAAAAAATCAAATGATCTCAAGAGAACGAGGAGATAAAGTCTGCCATGTGTCATTTTTGTTTTACTTAACATAAATTTTAGCAGTTATTTTTAGCTAAGTAATCCTTTATAAATAGGGATATCGACCTCGTGCAAATGGTCGATGGTTTTGGGAAAAACCTTTTTTTTAAGAATTGTAAAAGGATTATTTATGTGCGACTTTAATTAAGAAGTTATGTTTAGAACCAAAGACATTTTTTTTCATATAAAGTGTCAACTTGATTGGATCAATAAGGGATTGTTTTTTTCTTTGAGTTTGATAGTGCTTCTATATTGAGTAAGAGTTTTTGTATCTATTGTTAAGTTATCTTTCAATATTATAACATTTATTTTGTTATAGATGATGAAAAGAAATCGATATGTTAATATGTGATTGATAGTATAGCTAAGAGAATTAATTTTCTTACACTCATATTTGTTACATATTTGTTTTCCTTTCTACAATTGTTATCTCAGTCAATGATGAATGTCCACAAGTAAAATTATTATTGCTTAGCTTGAAATAGGTATGATTATCATTGTCTGCACACTGAGGTATAAGGTTTATCCTAAGCTCAACATTCTTCAGTCTTTATTAATTTCCCTTTATCAGTTGGCTTATGCCATCATCTTTATCTTACCTAGGTTATTCAAGAGTACAAAAATACAAAAATAGAATCACTTAACTTGAAGAAGAAACTTTTCATAGAAAGATACACCTGTCAGTTATCAATAAATCCCATCGATAAATCGATCAGATCAAAGATCTGAATAATTCCACTCATAAAACACTTACGGGTCTAATTGGGCCTCTTAAGCAGGTTTGGTTCCTATTGTTGAGTTAAAGGATTTTTGACCCCTCAACAGAATTGGCACTAGAAGGAGGGCCTGAACGAATGAATGGCTAACAATATTTCTGATAATATATCTCGCATAGCCTATAGATACAAAACAAACCACATGCATGGCTAGTCATTCTCAAGACAACCCACATACAAAGATTACTCTCAAAACGAGTAACTTACCTCAACACGAGGAAGTAGAACACATATTCCTTGAAATACCTTATGCTCTCCCCCACGAGGAGTTGAACCAGTTTAGAAGAATCACAAGAGCTTACGCCTGACAAATTGGAGGGTTACCTTTAGATCCTTTACTTCCTCGTAGAAAACAAGCAGACTAGTTGTTGACACCCCTGACCAGGTTTTTGTTCACACAGTAGAAGACCTGATAGATATTTCCCTCACTGATATCGAACAACCCCTTAATCTGATCCACAAAACACCAGCTGGTAACTACTCTGAACCTGGCGATTTTGAATCTGACGAGGAAGGGTCTAACTCGGATCACTTAGCTTCTGAATAAGAAGATATGGAGGATAATAATGACAACAATGAAGAAAGGGGAAATCAACCTCAATATAATCAACCATGGTTGGCCATATATTCTATGGAAATCCCAGGACGGGTGCATAACCTACCTCGACATCTAGAAAAATTACTCCCCAAATTTGACCCCGAAACCTCCGGATTTCCTGAGGACCATATCAAGAAGTTCATATTATCTATAATATTGACGAACGTACAAGATGAGGATGTAGTGTGTAGGATTTTTCCCTATACCTTTGATAATTCAACCTCGACTTGGTATTTTAACTTTCCATTTG
Source organism: Picea glauca (assembly GCA_000966675.3). NCBI lineage: Eukaryota > Viridiplantae > Streptophyta > Pinopsida > Pinales > Pinaceae > Picea > Picea glauca. Next base: position 768,925 of record JZKD02S2276181.1, on the reverse strand, counting down.
GATCCATAACTAGTTGGACGAAGTTTCAAAAATATTTCTTAGACAAATTTGCAGAAGAAACCACCACAAGAGATTTAATGGATGAACTTTTCGACACCACCATGAGTCCAAAAGAGAAGGTTAAATATTTAAACCAACGTTTTACCACTATCCTGAACAAATTTCAACCTGAAGCTAAACCTACCCAGAAGTTGCAGATTGAGGTATACGCTAACACTCTCCTTGCTTCCATCTCCATGTTCGTAAAAAGGGTTGCCAAACATGTTGTAGATTTTATGAGGTCCTATGAGGCTTCCAACTAAGGTTTGTATTTGACCTTAATATGGCTCTAAGTTTCAACTTTGTGGATGTCCTTTGTTGTTGTTTTAGGACAACAAATAGTCACCAAACTTTCATCTCAATATTTGATGGTTAAGTGTCCTTTCAAGGTGCCCTTGCAATTGTTTTCTTTACTCAATGTTAGCACATTCAATATACATCAAAACAAATAACACTACCTCCAAATATTTTAAATTTAAAATGTTGATCTACACTTCTAAGCATGCATGAAATTGACACATATGTTTTTGGTCAACATGACCTTGGAAACCCCCCCCCATGGGGAAAACCAGTTTGGAGAAGATATATATAGAAGGCCTCAAAGACAAATGTACAACACAGGAAACAGATACAAGTGAACTCGATACAATAGCAACCACTCTCGGATGCCTTGGAGTTCCTTGAAGACCTCCCCACAAGCCTTGTGAAGTAAGGTGCCCCTTGCTTTGGTGAGCCTTTCTTCTCTTTGCTTGCTTTATCTTTATCCTGATGCCTTTGTCGTTGAGACTTTTCCTTTACCTCTTGATATTCCTTGACCTTGACTTTACCCACTTGAATCTCTAAGAAACCCTTTTTATTATCCCTTGAAGCTTGTGCCCTCTACACAAGTGCACCCTCCTCCATGGCTTGGTGCACACCTAGCTTTGGTGTGCCCCTCCTCTAACAAATTCTTCCTCTAAGTACGCCCTTAGTTCCTCACTAAGTCTCTCCTCTCAAAAAGTGCACAACTCCCCTACACAACTCTCTCATTTATGAAGTGTGCCCTCCTCAAGGATGTACACCTCTCCTCCTCCAAGTGCACCCTCAAGAATGTAATGCACCCATGCTCATATGTGTGCCTCCTCCTCCATGGAAGAACCTCCTCCAAGAAAATGCACCTTTCCTCACTCAATATACAAACCCTCCAACAAGTGTGCCTTCCTCTCCTCAAGAAATGCACCTAAGCTCTCCTCCTCTTCTCCTCTTCTCACAAGTGAAGAATGAGTCTAAAAAATGGACTATACCCTCCTTTAGCCTCCTTAGGCCAAAGACTAAAAGATCAATGGCCTAGATACAATCTATCCAAATCCAATCAAAGGGTGAGATTCAATCCCTAAATCTCACTTAGGAAACCCACTTTCCATGGTTTGCTTTATGTCTATTAATTCACCCACTTTGTGAATTAATTGTCACTTTAATGACTTAAGTGACATATTTCACTTTTGACTTAAATATCCTAAGTCAAAGTGAAATTAGAATCATAAAGTAAAGTACAAGGGTAATAGTCTCCCCCTTTGTGTTTAGAGACTCATAAACACATGGGGACCACTTTCCAAGGTACCCAAATCTCAACACATACCCTAGCCGAAAATTTCGAGCAAACTAGAATGATTGAATTCCAAATGAAAGGATGCAAAGAAGGTCATATCTCAATGATGAAGAAAGAAACCCAACCTCTACCTAAGAGAGGAATTTTGTTAACAAGACCCCTGGTAAAACAAATAAAACTAGGTCTTGGTAAAGAAGGAGGAGATCTAGAAAACCTGCAACAGATGATCAAAAAAATCTCCAACGAGCTCGTCGATATGAAAAGGAGTCTAGGGAGGGGAACCAAAATCAAAGACCTTATAAACCCTTATTTAAAATAAATCCACCTTTCAAAGCTATAGAACATCCCCCAACTAACCTAAACATTGACTTGGAAACTGTAGCATCTGAGTCTTTCTGCACGTACCACCAAGAGAATCATTCAGAAATGGATTTCCCTCAATGGGTGCACAATATGAATTTAATGGCTAACCCATTCCTAGATGAATGCTCCCTAACCGAACAACCCAGTGGCGTGGCAATAAAAGCCATTGATCAGGAAAGTCACGAGCCATCGAAATAGACAACCATATTGTTATGGGATTGCAACCACATGATGCCTTTCAATGACGCCGCTAAAGTGCAGGAACCTCTCGTTGAATTCCTAAATGTACAGACATGAGTTCGAAGTCAAGCATTCCAAAATAATCCCACCACTACTAATTTATCTAGAGGGAATCAAGTGGTCGATCGTCCAAAACTCTTATACACACACAGGAAGCTCCTAAGCTAGACAATAATGTAGTGGAGGACTTGAACAAGATGAAGGCTAATGTGTCTGTCATGTACATGTGTAGGATTCCCCAACAAAAGGATTTTATGTTACAGGCCTTAAAATCAATAGAAGCCCCTATGACAAGCACTGACCTAGGTGAGGTCCCATCCCCCACATATTTAAAAAATAAAGCGAGTGTGAATGCTTGCTCTTTAGAAAAAAAGAGGAAAGCCTTTTTTTCCTCCTTTCCTTTTTACGTTTGAAGTCTTTAACGAAAACTTGCATAATTTCCTAGTCGATTTAGGGGCATCCTCCAACATCATGCCATTGTCAATTTGCAAGAAATTGAACGCAACCCCACTCAGAAGTGATAAACACATTATACAACTAGATAGGACTCAGGTGAAGGTTATTGGGGAACTTAAAGATATCATGATCAGAATGGCTACACACCCGAATTTTTTTCAAGTAATTGACATAATCGTAGTAGACATCCCAGAGGCCTATGGATTGTTACTTAGCCAAGATTGATCCAAGAAATTAAATGGATACTTTAGTACAGATTGGGATCACCATTGGTTTCTATTAAAAGGACATACAAACATGATTAGGACCAATAGGGAAATATATCTCAAACACATTGTTACCAATTTAGAAGCTTTCAAAGAACCCTCGTTGGCATATTTCCCTGTGTTAGGACACTACTCCTACGATTCTAATTTCGGAAATTTCGCCTCTCTCTCACTTGATGTACCTCTCACTCAAAACTCTGAAATGACTTTTCAAGTAAATCTACTGGAATCCATAGAAGAGAGCATATTCTGTCAAGATCCTCTGTCGGGAGCAACATACAAGGAAGATGAAGGTGAGAAAATAACTAGGCATGAAGAAGTTACTAAATTTTTCTCATTAGTTTGGACGTTGTATTTTGATGTTTCTAAATCGCAATAAGCATCGGGAGCAGGATGTATTCTCATTGACCCAAAGGGAAAACATAACTTCTTATCCTGCAAATTAGAATTTGAATGCACCAATAACACTGCTGGATATGAAGCTCTAGTTCACAGACTAAAGAAATCCATAAACTTAAACATTAAAGAACTGAAAGTTTTTGAAGACTCTGAAATTATCGTTAGGTAAGTGAAGAATACTATCCATTACAATTCACCTCATTTGAAAAATTACCAACAAGAGGTACACAAACTAATATACAATTTTGAGGCCTTCAACATTACTGTTGTTCCTAAGACAAAGAATACTCTTGTTGATTCCTTAGCCACCACAACCTCGAGATTATCTCCTTTAGAAGATTATGAAGCCTCTAGGTTCACAGTGTAACTTCTCTACAAACCATCGGTGCCTAACAACATTTCTATCTGGAAAATCTTTGAAGGAAATGAACAGATTGTAGATTTACTGACTAACCAGGAGAATTTTAAGGATTTGGCCATTGATGACGAAATATTCCAAGAACTACTCACATAATAAAATATCCACGAACAAAAGAAGGGAATAGATCACTTTGATGATAAGCCAAGGTTTCATACGATGCCGAAAGGGGTGGCCAATTTGGAGAACCTTTTTGACCTAAGGGAAATATTTAGAGGGTCAAAGAGTGCAAAATCAGGGAGTTCATGTCCTATATACGAGACTATAAACCTAGGAACCCCTGAAAACCCCAAGAATGTAAATCTAGGTAAAACAATATCCAAAGAAGACATGAAATCTTATCTCAAAATTTTTAAAGAATATCAATATGTCTTTGTTGTTATTTTTTCATAAGCTAAGTTAAGCATGAAGTTCATTCCATTTTATCATTAAACTTAACCATAGACAATAATGTTGTAGCAACCAAGATCACAAGAAGAAACACCATGCAGAAGAACACAAGAAGTATCATGGGAAACATTTCTCAACAAGGTAAGAAAACCCAACCAAATTATTTTCTATATTCTTCAAGAGAAGACCTTCACCACCAAGAAAGACCTAGAACACAAGAGGGTGCTCAAACCCTAGAAGACTAGCGACCAAGAGAGGTGCACACCTTTTCCCAAGTAGATGTACTTGCTGAAATTTCCAAACTCACAAGTAGGATATGATTCCACAATGGGGAATATTCCTTTACTTATATTAGACTTATCCTATCAACCGAAGTGTCTATTGGCTCAGTAGGGATGACCTCACTAAGTCACAATGTAATTATTATTATTATTATTATTATTAACCATATTAATTATCTTTTACATTTATTATTAATCATATTAAGGTGGGGCCGACCTGTACCCTTTACATAAAAATTAGGGTTACAGGCAGGTCTGACTCTTGAACAACATATAAAAAAGGATCTGATACACCCGCTAGTGCTCATCCACTAGGGGCACATCCATAGGGATGTCATAGCTCTGGCTCACTGCATTACATAGAAGAACCATATCTACACGCATTCACCTGTGCTCATCCACATCCACGTCATGTCTACATATATTCTTTCCTACTGCCTCACACAGGAGAATCATCTAGATTTTTCTCGTCAACTCTGCTACTCAGAGGAGGCTAACACATCATATTCATTTATGTTCACATGATGATGCACCCAACACTTTTGGATTTCACACGTTCACCTTGTGCTCAGCCACATGCACGTCCAACTCATAAGATCTTCTTTCCCACTGGATAATCATCTGGAGTTCTTCTAAACTCTCTGAATGGAGGAGGTCATATTTATGTTCCTAGCTCTGTCTTAGGCAGGAACCACGTACCCTTCTTAGGGGATTTCTCTCAGGTTTGTAAGCTGAGAGAAAGACTTCACATAGTTTCCATGATCCACACCTCACAGGTTTGTAAGCTGGAGAATGTCTCACATAGCTACAATCATCAACACTCCCTCTCAGCTAGGGAGGCATTCTTTATCATGCCCAGTCTTAGACAGATGTATTTTGAATTTTGTCTTGGCTGGAGTTATTGACACTCCCTATCAACTAGGGAGCCATTCTTCACAAAGTTAATTTGGTGAAGATATCTGCAATCTGCTCATGTGTAGGAATGTACTGCATGTGTACGATTTTTATCTGTATCATATCTCTGATATAAGGATATTTCATCTCATCGTGTTTTCAATCCATTAGGAAACACTGGGTTCTCAAGGAACTTTACACACGACTCTTGGTTATCATCATATGATCCATCTCATGGTCAAGTAAATCTATCAGAAGCTTGTGAAGCCACATTGCTTCACACACATGATGCTTATATAATCTACCTCTGTGGTACTCAAGGCCACATAGTTTTGTTTTCTGCTGCATCAGGAAACCATGGAAAACTTCATGGTAGAACATCAATCGGATGTGTTCTTCCGATTCACTGTACTTTATGCTCAATCTGAATCGACATATCCTACAAACTCAAGTTCATACTAGAGGCATATCTCAGGCCATATCCAATTGTGCCTCGCATATATCTTAATACATGTTTTTTTGTTGTCTAGTGATTCTGTCTTGGTTGACTCATGAAATGAATAAGAACATTTACTACATGGCATGAATCAAGTCTAGTGTTAACCAAATACATCGGTGATCCAATCAGTTATGGATCAGTCTCATCTGAATCATCATCAATCTTCTTATTTAAATCCATCATGGTGGATTTTACATTCTGTCATACTGGAATTCTTTAATATTTTCACTGTATATTTTCCATGTCTCAGGAAAATCTCATTTGTCCTCTGTCATACTTCTTGTCCCAAGAGGTTGTGCATCATACTCAGATTTTTCATTTGGAATTTAGAAGTCAAGGATTACTTCTATCCAACAAAAAGGCTTTTTGAATAAGTCATCAAAATCAGGCTCTCGTCACCACACTGTAATGATATAGGTTTGGATCAACAACACTTTTGCTGAAATCCAAACTCATCAAGAATCTATCTATCTGATATAGTTTCCAACTCATGGATGATAGTACGGATGGAAGTGTACCAGGTTCACTGGGTCAAGTGTCTCATTATAGACAACTCCCTCTGTTTGTGAGAAACCTCTGGCTATAGATCTCATTTTGTATTTCTTGAAACTTCCATCTATTGCATGCTTGATCATATAGATCCACTTAGAAGTTACCATAGACTTCCCTTTCTGGTCCCTGAATAATATCTTAAGCATCATTCTTTAAGATATACTGGTATTCTTCTGCTATGGCATCTTGTCATATTGGTTCTCTTGTTGCTTCTCTAAGGCAAGGAGTCTCAGCATCAATGAAGTGGCTCATGACTAAAGGATAGCTCGAAAATATCTTTTGCTTTCTTGGAATGTGCCTTGAGAGGCTTGTATGTTTCTCTACCTCTTGCAGAGTGAGTCTAGGTAGGCATTTTATGCCCTACTGCAATATCTCTGAACATATCAACTAGAGAAACTGGATAACCTGGAGTAATGTTTGTCTCTCTCTGAATTGTTGAAGGGGGAGAAGGTATTGTGTCACTGTCAATCTCCATTTGAGATTCTCCGGGTCTTTAAAAAACTGTCTCTTCTTCAAGGACAATGTCTCTGTTTGTCTCAATTTGTCTTTGACTAGGGATGTCTTTGAATATTCACTGTATCTTTTCTTCCTAAAGGATCTATCTTGGACTTCTTCTCTTTGGGTACATGACAATACATTGGGCACCCAAATAACCTAAAGTGTTCAATCTCAGGCTTCATTCCGGTGAAGCCTTCTTCGGGAGTTATGTTTTTCAAAATCTAGTGAAGACTCTTGTTCTGCACATATACTTTGTCATGCATGCTTCTTCCCATGGAATCCTATAAATATTCTGATCATGCTTTGTAGCATTGGTTGTCTCAATGATGGTTCTATTCTTCTTCTTTCTCAAATGGTTTTGGCTCCTTCTTATTCAAGTGACTCCCTCTGAAGGATAAGCATCTTCTTTTCTTGTTAACCTATCCGAGGATGTTGATATGATTTCTCCAATGGCTCTTGGCTGATCTCTATCCTCTAAGATCTTTATGAAGAAGATAGTCATAGTGTCACCTTTTGTCATCTTTGTTATTTTGAAGTTGGCCCTTCAATGTAAGGGCTTGAGTAGGTGATTGGCTTCCTTGCCTTGATGTCATCTTCCTTCCATTCATTGATAGCTTGTCTCTGATAAACCCTTTTGTATTACCCACAATAAGTATTCCTCCGAAGTCTTGTCTTTCAAGAACTTTGAAGTTGCTTGATTCATCAAGCTTATCTTCCATCATAGTTTTTTTTTGTTCATCATAATTTTAGATTCTTCACAACCCTTTGTCAACTAGGCTAGAAAACCTAACAGCTAGGCTAGGCTAGAAATTTTAGGTTTTATTGGACTTATGACTACCAACAATAATCCTTTGAAATATAGGATAACACTGGTGAGTTGAAGAGCTCCTTCAATGAGTTTGCAAAAACCCTAATTCTGAAATTTTTGCAGAAATTGGTGAAACCCTATAAACCCTAGGGTCAAAATGTTAAAATGCTCAGAATGTCACTCAAAGTCTCCAGAGGTGCGCTGGAGGAGTCCATACTCTCCTATGCCAAAATTATCCCTAACGTTTTAGTGTTTAAGGGATGAAACAACTCATAAAGGAAGGTCGTACAAATTTTCTGGAAACCCTAGGAGGGTTGTACGGTTCTACAGAAAAGAGAGGAGACTAGTAGATGCTTGTGCAATGGGTTCTTCAAGACCTATGCTCTGATACCGTGTTAATTTTTCATAAGATGGGTTAAGCATGAAGTTCATTCCATTTTATAATTTAACTTAACCATAGACAATAATGTTGCAACAACCAAGATCACAAGAAGAAACACCATGCACAAGAACACAAGAAGTATCCTGGGAAACCCTTCTCAACAAGGGAAGAAAACCCAGCCAAATTATTTTCTATATTCTTCAAGAGAAATACCTTCAACACCAAGAAAGACCTAGCACACAAGAGGGTGCTCAAACCCTAGAAGACTAGCACCCAAGAGAGGTGCACACCTTTTCCCAAGTAGATGTACTTGCTGAAAATTCCAAACTCACAAGTAGGATATGATTCCACAATGGGGAATATTCCTTTACTTATATTAGACTTATCCTATCAACTGAAGTGTCTATTGGCTCAACAGGGCCAACCTCACTAAGTCACATTATTATTATTATTATTATTATTATTATTAACCATATTAATTATCTTTTATATTTATTATTAATCACATTAAGGTGGGGTCGACCTATACCCTTACATAACAATTAGGGTTACATGCAGGTCTGACTCTTGAACAACATATAGCAAAGGATCTGATACTACCACTCGTGTTCATCCACTAGGGGCACATCCATAGGGATGTCATATCTCTGGTTCACTGCATTACACAAAAGAACCAGATCTACACACGTTCACCTGTGCTCATCCACATACACGTCCACTCTACAGATCTTCTTTCCCACTTCCTCACACAGGAGAATCATCTAGAGTTTTCTCGTCAACTCTGTTGCTTAGAGGAGGCTAACACATCTTCTTCATTTTTGTTCACATGATGATGCACCCAACACTTTGGGATTTCACACGTTCACCTTGTGCTCAGCCATAAGAATGTCCAACTCATCAGATTGCCTTTCTCACTAGATAATCATCTGGATTTCTTCTCAACTCTCTGAATGGAGGAGGTCATTTCTACGTTCCTAGCTCTGTCTCAAGCATGAACCACGTACACTTCTTTGGGGCTTTCTCTCAGGTTTGTAAGCTGAGATAAAGACTTCACATAGCTACAATGCTCCACACCTCACAGGTTTGTAAGCTGGAGAATGTTTCACATAGTTGTAATCATCAACATTTGCGTGGTCCTACCAAGAATTAAAAACTTATGACACTCGCATTATCCAACACAAAATCCTGTTAAAATCTGGAGTAAAATCCTTCCAACAAAAACTTAGGAAGTATCACCCATCTCTGGAACCTTTGATGTATCAAGAGCTAGAGAAATTATTAGATGCCAAGATTATTTTTCAGGTTAGACACTCTGCCTGGGTAGCCAATTTGGTGCCTGTCAAAAAACAAACTGGGGAGATCTTTCTGTGTGTGGATTTCATAAACCTTAACAGAGCATCAGAAAAATATAACTACCCAGTCCCACCCATAGAACAACTCCTACAAACAATATCCGACTTTGAAATTTTTTCCCTCCTAGAAGGTTTCTCGGGGTATAACTAGGTCTTGGTTTTAGAAGATGATCGATTAAAAACTACTTTCCGAACCAAGTGGGGAACCTTTGCTTATAAACGCATTCCCTTCAGGTTGATTAACGCAATAGAAACCTTCTAGAGCGCAATAGAAACCTTCTAGAGGGCCATGGACGTATCTTTTTGGGGATTGATTAACAAGTGTGTGGTAGTCTATTTATATGATGTAACAATATACTCAAAAAACAAGGAAGACCACATTCAACATTTGACTTAGATTTTTGAAAGGTGTAGGAAATCTGGAATATATTTGAACCCCAAGAAAACAATCTTTGGTGTAGAGGAAGGATAATTATTATGACACATCATATCTCAAGGAGGAATAAGCATTGACCATGAGCAGATAAAAGAAATAGCTCAAATTCCTTTGCCTCACAATAAAAAGGCCATGCAATCTTTTTTCAGGAAGATCAATTTTATGAGAAATATTACTCATGACTTTGCTGAAATTGTTAAACCTTTACAAAAAATTATTTACAAGGATGCAGAGTTTAAATGGGATGAATAATGGAGAGGAGATTTTAATAACATCAAGACTGCAATATCCCAAGCATCAGTGTTGCGACGCCCTGAATTTAGCAAGGATTGTTTCTTTTATACCTTTGCTTTTGACCAATCCTTGGTTCTAATACTTACCCAAAAGGATGATGAAAACAATGAGGCACTAATATCCTTTATGAGCACAAATCTTCAAGGAACTAAACTAAACTACCATGCTATAGACAAACATGCTTACACAATATATAAAGTAGTCAAGCATTTCAGATCCTATATCCCGAAGAATCACACCAAAGTCATAGTCCCTCACCCCACAGTCAGATATTTATTCACCCAACAAGAGATGGGAGAAAGGAGGGGAAATTGGATGGCATTCGTTCAGGAATTTGAAATAGACATAAAACCTTCCAAAATAGTCAAAGGATAAGGATTGTGTAAAATAGATGTTGAGGCCCAAGATTTGATTAACGCTAAAGACCCTGGTTGGGAAAATGAGCTATCATTATGGTGTGAAGAAGACCTATACGTACCTCCCAGGCGAGAATCCTAGTATGGAAACATGTTTTATCTCCTGCATCATGGGTCTTGTCCTGAAAATCTAAACCCTAGAGAAATGAGATCCCTCAAGTTAAAATCCGCTCAATATCACCTCATAAATTATGTGATTTTCCACATAAACTATGATGGAGTACTGCTTAGATGTCTTGAACAGGACGATGCAGAAAAGGTGTTGAGAGAACTCCACGATGGTCGAGCAGGTGGGCATTTTGCACGAGAAACCACGGGTCATAAAATATTAAGGGCTATTTATTATTGGCCCACTCTATTTAGGGATGCTCACGCATATGCCAGGAAATGTAAAACTTTTCAAGTGAGCACCAATAGGGAAAAGAGAGCAGCCATTCCACTCCAGCGGGTGACTATATCCAGACCATTCGAGCAGTGGGGAATAAACGTCATAGGAGAAATTACTCCCAATATTCGAAACAACATAAATATATCTTGACTGCTACAACTATTTTACAAGATGGACGAAGGCTATCCCTCTCACACACATTAATGAAAAGGTAGTAATACAATTTCTAGAACAACAGCTGATAACGAGGTTTGGACTACTCTTCATCCTTGTTTTTGACAATGCTACCTACTTTTCTTCCATACACTTGACTGAATTCGCTCTTGACAAGGGGATCATAATAAGATACTCTGTAAAATATTATCTGCAAGGGAATGGGGTAGCAAAGTCAACTAACAAAAAAATCCTGGTAAGAATTAAAAAAAAGAAAATTGTTGAAAATCAGAGGAATTGACATAATTCACTTCATAACGCCCTATGGGCCGATAGAGTAACACCTAAAGAAGCCATAGGAAACTCTCTATACTTTTTGGTATATGGGAAAGAAGCCATTCTGCCAAACAGATTGTATCTTCCATCTTCACAACTTGCCCATGCATCAAGAGGTTAGCCTTCATCTACTCTACATCAAAGGATTGATACCCTTCTCATGCTAGATGAAGAAAGAGAAAATACTAAAGCTAAGTTCACCGCTCATCAACAGATAGTTAAAAGATGGTTTGACAAACATAAGGCCATAGAAAAAAGTTTCGAAGTAGGGGACCTAGTTTTGAAATGGGATAAAGCAAACGAGTCTAAAGGAAAACACTCAAATTTTCAAAATCTTTGGCTCAGACCTTTCCAGGTATCCGAGAAAATTGGGGCAAGCACCGATCGGTTGCAAAATCGGAGGGGGGAACCCGACACCCTCCTGGTGAATGGCCAAGCCTTAAAACAATACTTCTGTTTAAAAAACAAATGTGTCTTTTTATGTTTTCTTTTAGCATATATTTCGATCAGGATAAGTGTGTAGGTTTAGGGTAGGCCGATTGCAAACTCCTCTTTATTTTTGTTTTTTCTTTTGCTCAGTATTTTATTTTAATTAAGTTGTGTTCTGTAAGGAAGTGGTTGAATTTAATAAATATGGTGAAGTAAAATTTGCTCCTAACTTACTCTTACGTGCAACATAAGAGACGTTGGGCAAATACAAATCTTCAAAGGAGATCTATATCTTGTCTTTGCAAAGCATACTACCTTGGTAAGTGATGAAATATACACCTAGTGGTATGGTAAAGCCCAAAGATAAATATGGCTAGTTGGAAAGGATCACATGTACCTCTAGACAGAGCTAGGAAGGGTTTCACCTTAACAGTTTCTCCTTGTAGATAACAAACATCCTCCTCTCTGACTCACTCATGGAATTTCCGCCAGAAGAAAATGAGCTATATTAAAAGGAGTGCAAAGTCTGAGAGGGTATGCACCGAGGCTATGGACACTCGTTGGCGGCGGAGAAAGGTCGATGATGTCGGGGTGATTCCGCCAGGGCTATGGACGCTTGTTGGCAAGAGAGAAACACCATAGCGAGGGAATAACAATAACTAAAAATGGCCTTAAGTCAGTGGATGACTTACCTGGATCTTGTCAAGGAAGGGCACGGGTCATGGTCAAGAGGAACAAAGGTGGAAAAAAGGTTGAACTCCATAGGCAAATCTAGATTCACGAACCCGAGAAGTTGTGTACGCATTGATAGGAAATACTTTGTTGAATCCAAAGCGAGATAGTTTCTCAACCAACTTCTGCACAAGCTAAGCCTGAAGGAAGGAACATAGATTATGTTTTCACCCAGAGAATCATCATTTGTTGAGAAATCAACACACCCTAAAATCTTTGTGAAAAAAATTCTCTTTTGGGTACCACTTTGTCTTTTTTTTTCCCTCTTTCCGAATTGAGTCAGTTGTGTAGGGATCATTAAGTTTTTTGTTCCTATGTTTTATCATTGATCACATTCAGAGTGGTTTGGATTTTTTGAATAGATTAACTTCTCTTCTAAAGTACACTTGGCATTTTAACTAAGTATACACAGCTAAAATTTTGAGCCATGCACCCATTATTGGCATCAACGCGATCTGGGCAACAAAATCGACCATAGGAAAATGAAAAATGTCGATCATCGATGTATCATCGACATCAGGAGAATGGAAGAGTGGGTGCATCGATCACTGATTATGTCTTGCGAAGAAGTTGTCAAAATCTCGTCGATGTATCATCGACATCGGGGAGGTATGAAAAGGAAAATGCTAATATCAACACACCTAATGAACCTTCGATCGTCAATCGTCGATGCATTCGGGGTCAGTGATATCTGAAGGAAACCTTAAACTGTGAAAAGTCTTTACTTTGACACATCGTCGATCGTTGATCACCAATAAGTAATATGTTTTCAGCATCAGCGAACTCCGAGGGATAAAATCACGAAAAAATGACCATAGAGACTCGTCGATCCTCAACATGTCATCGACATCGGCATGATAGGCTAATGTTCCTAGGGCCATGTCTAAAGAAAATCCTTGATTCCGAAGAAACTTTTTAATGAAGGAGACAAAATCAAACGTTGCATGTCATGATCACCCTTCCATGAAAACATTTCCACGTCAACACTGTAGGACAGTCCGATTAAACATCAGAACTTTTACTAAAAAAGGTATTAACGAACATTTTCTAAGAAAAATTTCGACGTCGATCCACTTGTTTAAACCGACGGACTAATAGGACATCGACGGTATGATGGGACATATTCAACAAAAAATAAGATCGCATTTTGTTATTTAATATGCCAATTAATGCGTTGATTAACACACGTTACTAACCCGCGCGCTGAACAAATAATAAGAGTTTGAAACCGTCAATGAATTATGTAGTACTCTGCTCCTACGCCGCCAGCCTATGATTGCATTTAATCCTGAGCATGATTCATATCTTGGTGATGGATTGTGTAGACCGAATTTACTCCATGAATTCAAGAACTGATGCGACAAATTATGCTCTATGTTTAAATTGTAAATACAAATTCGAATGCAACATTCAGTACCCAAGTCTTTCATTGTCGGAGCAGTTGAAGGAGAGAGAAATCATTTCAAGAGATCACAGTCAATTTTCAAAATTCTAAACCAGGTTAAGCTTGTGCAAAGAGGATGTATGAATTGTCTGTATCATTTCGACAGTCACAATTCTCTATATTTCAATATCATTTCTGCAAGTCGGTATTGTTGGGTGTGTGTTATATTCTTTGCATGTGTGTGTGTGT
>JZKD02S2276181.1:734952-750982 GCA_000966675.3 Picea glauca | reverse complement strand
TGAAATTCGATATAATGAAAATAAGAAAGGTTTTCCCGGTTGAGGGTTTCCGGTAAAAATCTCTGTGTACTCTGTGTATGAGCCATTGATTAATTTATGTATTGCTTAAGAATCTGTATGCATTGATTTACTTCGCAGGTTTAAAACTTGCAGGTATCTCATTATGTTCTTTCTGTAGGAAAAATGTCTCCAAGGAAGCCAATGACCAGGCGTTCGCAGAGAACACCAAAACTGAAAGAAGCAGAGGTTGGTGAAGGATCTTCGTCCAACGTTGCTTGACAACTGGATTTTTCCACTAAAGTGGAGCCAGTCATCTGAAATTTTACCAAAAGGGCATTTTCCCAGCCTCCTACATTCGGTGACACAGAGGCAAGTACTGGATCGAAAGTGGTGCTCCCGCAGTGGGGATATTTGTTTAACAGAATCAACCGAGAAGATTACTCAGATTTTATACCACACAGTGACCCGAATGTTCGAATGCTTGATGACCAAGTATTCTCGAACATTCGACGATCCTACATGCACATGGTATCCTGTCGAACCCAGATCTTTCCTTGCATTGAAACTCTGGTGTAGATAATCAACCACATGGATGCGACAAAATGCGTGGTAAATGATGACAATGGCAGATGTGTTGGGGTTTTTCTCCCAATAGAGGTCCATAAATACTACAAACTTAGAGACCAGGAGGAAAGGCTAAATACCAATTTTGTGGTAAAATTCTATGAGTTCCATGACACCAGCAAGTTGATGGCCTCATGGTGGAAAGAGGATAATAATTTTACAAACGGTTGGTACGGTACGACCAATCATAGAGATCCATATATTTATCTGATGGTTTTTCTCTGCCGATTATACAGGGAAAGGGATTGCGCCAAGCTTTTGGAAGCATGGATGCTCCTGGCATACACTGTGACAATCTCTGGTAGCAGATTTAACTGGGGAGCGATCATTTCAAAACAACTGAGCACCAACATATTGCAAGCCCAAACGTCAAAGGATGGAGAAACGCCATCTTTCCACATGGTGTCATACTTATTGGATGTGATTTGTGCAAGGAACGTCTTCGTAGGCATGAATCTGAGCTAGAATGTTGCAGAGCTACCCATGCATGTCTATTTCAACATTCTGTGGGAGAATAGGTACAAGAGATCTTACGCCCTCATATGTGATGAATTTATATCTCGAGTCTATTTCATTCTTTTTAAGAAAGAATTCCCAAGGCTTATGACAACAACCAAGAAAATAATTTCACAAGTAGGCCACTGGTACCTGAAAGAAACCACCACCTATATCAGAGTGTTTGGGGCCACTGGAACTCCACATTTACTCCTCACTCATGTCTCGAACCGGCTCATTGTGGGGGGAATCTATTATCAAACCATTCTACAAGGCTATAATGCCACTCTGGTAAAGGACCAAAAGAGAGCATTCATACCCTATGGATTTCATGTAGGGTTTTACATGGTGAAATATATTGCACAAGAAAAACAAGAGGGCTTGAGCTAGTTGGAGTATAGATTCCCCACAAGCTGATTTCGAAAACATGACCCAAAGGGCCTAGTACCCCAGCATGCGTCACAAGTGTCTTCATGCTAGCCGTATTCCCATGATAAGTTTGAAGATGAAATCTTTATAGAATGTGCTCATGATTGGGAGGAGGTGCTCCAGAGAAAATCTAACCCCAATATGACGAGATTTAAATCCATGACAATGGATGAACATGTTGAAATGATAGAATAGACAACTCAAGAAGCCCTCAGGGTTAGCGAAGAAAATAGAGCAGTAGAAGCCACAGAGGCACAAAGGAGAGGGATGATGTTGCTAGAAGAAGCCCAAAGAGTCATCCAAAGGTTAGAAAACGACCGCCAGTTGAACCCTTTGATAGAACCCATAAGGGTCATCCCGATCGACACAATCGATCTTAGAGAAGAGTTAAATGGCTCATAGTCAAATCTAGTAGAGGAGACCGCTCATCCATAAAACTCGGGCATTATGTCACAATAGGCAAGGTCGTCGCTTGCTGCTACAACGCAACTGGGGGAACAAGAACATCAAGTGGGACAGATGTGACCGATATCCTCATAGACCTAATTACCATATATGACGATGAGGAAAGCTCAGGGGTTTCACTCATAACCCTAGTACCAATCACAGAGGAGGGAGAACTAGGGGAAACATCTTCTCTAACTCCCAAAGCTTTGACCTCAATTCCCCAAGAAGGCAACGACAAGGCTGAAAGCATGTTGGACACTGAATTTCTCGACTAATCGAGAATTCAACCTAATATGGACAACTCCAAGGAGGAGTTGGGCTCTGGTGAACATGAAGAAGAAATGCAATGATCAGAAATCGACATCTCAATAGTCGATCCTCAAGTAAATGTTGATCATTCCCCCCTCTCCCCATCTAAATTCGAGACTCCACCAGCCGACAAACCCTAGCAGGGGGCCGAGTCACTAGGACATACAAAAGTCCCCCCTACTAAATAACTACAAGAATCGGTCATATAACACATATATATGGTAGGAAGCCTAAACAACACTTTGACATGGGGAGATCAACAAATTCCTGAGTTGGTGGACGAGGTTGTCAATATACAAGTGATTACTTATGATAGAAAGAGGAAATTTGTGATGAGAAGGATAACCAAGAAAAGGAGGCTCACGCTTGATAGCACGCTCCTCATCAGGTCCACAAAAGAAACACTTCTCAACACAGAAAATGCTAAGACAACTTAGTTGATTGGAGCGGGAATGGCTATAACTGATGCAACACTGGGAAGAGCGAAAATAGATGAAAAGGAATTAGCAGTCACAAAGAAGGAGCTGGATCATTTGTGCCATCTAGTGAAGTATTATCAGGATTCGACACAGGAAGTAGTATTCTTGAGGAGTGAGTTCAGAGAAACATATGCACAATTCACAAGCGAAAGAAATCTCTTCACCACATGCATAGTCAATTTTCAATAGGATACCCTCATGGGGCTGGAAACTTGGAAATACATGCAGAGATGGTATGAAAAGGCACATCAAGCCTTAGAGTGAATTGACTATATCAGTGTGGTACAGAAAGACGAGGAATTCAAAGAGCACGACATCCAAGTACTTATGAATAGCAACACCTCCTGAATCAGGAAGGCAGTTGAATACTGGGTGAGCATGGTCCAGAAACCTCAGTGGAAGATACAGGAAAGGTGGAGAGAGTGCAAGAAAATTTGGGAGAAGATCAATCAGGAGATGGAAAACACTGACCTACCAGAGTCCGACCCACTAGAAAATTTCGTCAATTTCCATGACATAGTCAAACGACATGTAGAGCAAGACTCAACAAGGGAGGTAGATATTTCACAGATTTCAAGTATGACTCTAGGTCAAGTAAAGGAGTTCGTGGAACACCCAATCAAAACCCTTGCAGTTCTACAATGCTTAAGTGTCAAGCTCATCAGGTATAGAGAACGAGCAATGGAGATAAAGGAAGTCTTCTCCACACCAATGGATCAGCATAGGTTTCCCTATGAAAACACATGTGAAGACCTTTTCTTCAAGTGTGCAGAGTATGAGAGAAATCATCCATTGCAGTAAAAAATCGGATGATCTTAAGAGAAAAAGGAGATAAAGCCTACCACGTGTCATTTTTGTTTTAATTAACACAACTTTTAGCAATTATTTTTAGCTTAGTGATCCATAACTAGGGAGATCGACCTCATGCAAATGGTCGATGGTTTTGGGAAAGACCTATTTTTTTTAGAATTGTAAAAGAATTATTTTTGTGCGACTTTAATTAAGAAGTTTTGTTTAGAACCAAAGACAATTTTTTTCATCTAAAGCGTCAACTTGATTGGATCGAGGAGGTATTGTTTTTGTCTTCAAGTTTGATAGTTTTGTTGTATTGAGTAAGAGTTGTTGTATCTATTGTTAAGTTATATTTCAATATTATAACAGTTCTTTTGTTCTAGATGATGAAAAGAAATTGATGTGTTGATATGTGATTGATAGTAGAGCTAAGAGAACTAATTTTCTTACACTCATCTTTGTTACGTATTTGTTTTCCTTCTACAATTGTTATCTCAGTCAATGATGAATGTCCACAAGTAAAAGTATTATTGTTAAGCTTGAAATAGGTATGATTATCGTTGTTTGCACATTGAGGTATAAGGGTTATCCTAAGCTAAGCATTCTTCAGTCTTTAGTAATTTCCCTTTATTAGTTGGCTTATGCCATCAACTTTATCTTACCTAGATTATTCAAGACTACAAAAATACAAAAATAGAATCTCTTAACCTGAAGGAGAAAATTTTCATAGAAAGATACACATGTCAGTTACCCGTAAATACCGTTGATAAATCGGCCGGATCAAAGATCTAGAGAACCATTCCACTCATCAAATGCTTATGATTCTAATTGGGCCTCTTAAGCGGGTTTGGTTCCTACTGTTGAGTTAAAGGATTTCCGACCCCTCAACAAGCCCTCAAACTTCCACAATGTTAGGATATTTAGACACTTAGGAGTTAATAAAGATCAACTTGGTCTAATGTGTTGTTAGGTAAAAGTGTGTTTCTTTAGTATGCATTAGTATGCATTTGTAGTTAGAATATCCGACGGTCACAATATGTTCTCGACATAGAGTGATCTGATGGTTCATATTCTCCTCAATCTGAACGACTACATTGATCAGTGGTTTGGAACTCGATTGGTCCATGATCTCTACTTAAAGAGAATGGAGGGTCACTTGTCGATGATCGATAAGGAGAAACTCTTTTGTAAATCTCTCTATAATCTTTTTCTTTTGCATTAATCAATTGATCCAAATGGGCACGTTGGTTGGGGTTGTGGATGTTTCCACGTAGGGTTTTACCACGTCAAAACTATTAGAAATAATGGATGTTCTTGTTTAACCATAGACAATATAGCAATATTGTCACCCAACCATAGGCCAAAGCCACCCCCGAGCACCTTAACCTTGACAAAGAATGATTCTAGAAGCAAACCAATAACCAACCAAGGCTAATGTACCAAGCAAAAATAACTAAGACTGATCAGAAAGTCCAACCATAACTAATAGAAGTTTTGAGCCTAAACTAAGAATACAGATTACAGTCGCTGCAACTGTAACTACTCCCTAGACTTGCGCACTTGCCCAGTTTATGCAATGCACACTTCTTCACTGCTGAAACTTCAAGTTTTGTGTACACAATGAGGTCTGGATACTTGTATTTATATTGTTTTTCCTGAACTGTCTGGGCCGAATTCTCATTTTGGAGGCTAAATATTTAATATTAAATATTTCCTTGAGCCGACTTGTCTTCTAGGGTTATGTTCAATTCTTTAGGGTTTCTTCTTGCTTCCCAGTGTTATCACATGAACTTGTCAGAGTCTTGTGGGTTTGTGTTTTCTACCTAAGTCTGTAATTTTTCCATGTCTCTCTCCTTTTTGCAGACTAAATCTTAAGTTTTTCCCCCTTCGGCTTGTAAATCTTTCTCTGTTTTCCCTCGTTTCGTTTGAATGACTTGTTTTTCCTTGTTGTCTTACCTGAGAAGTCTCAAACCTAAGCTTTTTTTGTTTCTCTAAGGTTGATCACTTTCCTCTTTGTTTCAATCACTCGTCCTTTGTCTCTCCGAGCCCCCAACTAGTCGTCCAAGTCTTTGTTTATACAAGCCGCAACTACGGGCTCAAGCTGCAACACTCAGAGCGACCCATTCCATACTCGAATCAAGCAAACATGCGAGTTCAACTTCCAACGGTTGGGATTCCATGTGGAGTTTAGATCGACGGTTCACGGGTGTTTGGAATCCAAAAGTTGCTCAAAGATTAGCGCCGGAGAAAAAGCCTGAGATCAAAGGTTGAGCAAAGATTAAATCTGGTCCGTGGATATTATTGGGAGAGATCAACGGTGGAATATTATCGTGAGAATCAGGAGTTCGAAATGTTGTTAAAGTTTTTCTTCAAAGGTCCGAAGTCCCGAAACCTGAAATTAGCATGGGTCGTAAGATTTAGCAGGACGTGTGGCGCCAGATCCAAGTGGCGGAGAAAGTCATTTAGGGAAAATTGAAGTGAGGGATGCGAAATTTTCCTGAGTCCCGAAGGTCCGAAGCGATGAGGGCTCGAAGTCCCGAAGAGCCGAGGTGCCGAAGTGTAAGAGTCTCGAAGCTATGAAATGTCAAAGAGCTGAGGCTTGAAGTTCCAAAGTAGAGTAAATGTATGATCCAAATTGTTGATCATCGGTTGATAAAGACCGTCGATCTCTGTATGCGGAGACCATTCGTGTTTCGGAGATCGGGGGTTGCGGAGTGGGTTGTGTTAAAGTTTCCCGAAGGAAAAAATATGAAGATATTGTGGCCGCAGAACCATAGGAGCACGTGGCGACAGATAGGCGTCTTCGTGAGTTCATAGTTCGGAGGATTGGCAAGGGGCAGGGCACATATTCAACAAAGCGTGAACTGAGAAATAGATCTGGATCATTCGATGCAGAGGGGCACGTGGCGCCATATCAATGGATTCGCGGTTTTGCGAATGAGAGGTTTTAGCATGGAGCACGATGCAAGTTTGCGAAGCATGA
Organism: Picea glauca; assembly: GCA_000966675.3. Taxonomy (NCBI): domain Eukaryota; kingdom Viridiplantae; phylum Streptophyta; class Pinopsida; order Pinales; family Pinaceae; genus Picea; species Picea glauca. The sequence continues at coordinate 744,424 of JZKD02S2276181.1, read as the reverse complement.
AGTCACGAAGTGCCCAGGAATTGGGCCCATGGTCATAGCCCATGGTCATATGGAAAGCGGGTCCATAAAGAAAGGTGAGTTCTCATCAGGTGGAGCTGGTAGCTCAAGGTTCCAAGGAAGAAATCATAGCCGTCAGATGCAAATAAAATCCAACCATCAATCTGAGTTAGGTGATTTTTTCAAAGTGGGCATTGGGAAATCTATGGTCTAGTATTGTAAAGATCTCTTAAAATCTAAGTCTCGAAGTGCCTTTAGAGATGAGCGTCGGGTCATGGCCCAAGGTCGCATGCAAGAAATGCAATGGAGAAAAAGTCGGCACTAGAAGCCTTGGGAGCGAAAAGGAAAGGGTTCAGATTTCACAAGATTTGCATCAAAGGCCAAAAATCGCTTGTATTAGTCACAAAGTGATATTATCATGGTTTCAAGGCGTCGGGTTGACTCGAAGAGCTGCTAGCAGCACATGGAAGATCCATGAGCGTTAAGCCTTGTCCTGATCCCGATGAAAGTAGTTAATGAAGGAAGGGTGGTGGGTGAAACCTCGTCTCACTCCATAAATGGAAGGTATGGAAGGTCCGATCGTGGAGACTAAAATGCTAGCATGTAGTTCCCCTGTGAATGGATTTTCCTGCAAACCCATACTGATCTGAGCTCGCTTCTGACAGAAGAATGCTTACACAATATAACAGAGAAGACGCAGACAGAAAGCCTTGAATGCGGGGGCTCGATCATGCTCCTGATAGTGGTGAATTGTTCTGATGTATAAATAGTGAGTTTTGATATTTTGTTAAGGTCGTCAACTGGTTAAGCATAGCTCCCTATTTTGTAATGTTTTGATGCCAAAATTGTTCTCTGGTTATGTATCAAATTTGAGACTTCCATGTTAATAAAAGTCAGCTTCTTTTCATCTCTCTGTAAAAACAGTGCTAAAACACTCGGGCATGGAGGATCCAGTCGAGGGTTGTTATGTTGTTGTAATGTAGGTTTGATTACAGTTGTATCATGACCAGTTTTATTCATCTCCCTTGTTATCTTTTTCCCTCTTACACTGAATAGCTCGGGCATGGAGGATCCAGTCGAGTTGTTGTAGTTGCATTGTGATGTTGTGACTGTGTTGTTTGGACATACTTCAGTGTCTAAAGTTTGAGCTCAAGAGTGATATTGAGTCTGAGTTTTTCTTCTCCAAGCTGCTTGAAAGCCTGATGCCCATAGAAGTCTTGTTCACCTTTGTCACTAAGTCATCCCTCTGCTCACAATTAAACTCAATTCACTGACTGAAGTTAATGTGGCCCTCACTTCCCTATGCATTTCTTGTCTAGTTCTGTGTTGAACATCATTCATATTTTGAGTTTTGTCCATTGACCTCCACTCATATAAAACCAACATCCACCAAAAAACTATGATGGGTACTAGGCTTATCCTCCCGCAATATGAGGGTGACTTTCAGTGCTAACACCGAGAATATTCTATTCTTGTCAGGGTTACATGTGGAGGTAAATACCTCTCGCAACTACCATAATATCAACACTCCCTCCTAGCTAGGGAGGTATTGAAGGCAATGGTCTTGAGCACAAACATACCATTCAATCGATAGCATTATCATAGCCGTACAGACTATCTCATGATTATATCACGAGCACAATCATCACTATCATCTGATAGCATCAACTTCATCATCTCTCAAAGCCATACTCTATCTGAGTAATTAGGCATGATGTTGAATAATTCACTCACTCCACAAAGTGATACAAGGACCATTCTTCTAATCTAGACATACTTCCTAGAAGAATGACTATCCCAACAAATGATAAAAGCTACGCCATGGACTACAGAGACCATTCCTATAGGAATGTCAATCTAGGACTATTTTCTAATTAAGTCTTAGAGATTCGTCTCAACCTATATGCCTTAGAAAATATTGTTCTTGAACTATTTTCCTAATTGGGCCACAATTTGTGCCTTAGGAAAATACTAGTCCATGTCATGTCAACAAATTGTCAACCTGGACCATTCTCCACAGGGAGAATACCTGTCCACTAACAATCTATTTTATCTGGGCAATTCTCTTCCTAGAGAATGTATGTCCACAAGCACAATGACTATCCATCAAGTTGATAATCATTTTCAACACTGTTGATAGTCTACATGGAAATCAGAATAATGTCATTCAATAGAGCACAAATGTGTCTATCCATAGTAGTACATAACTACTATCCAATGGTACACAACCATACCAAGTAGTACATGACTATTCAATCAGTGACACATAGTCACAACCAGTGGAACACGTCCACCACAGTAGCATACATCTACTATCTAGATACATACAGTCTCCATAGAGATCATATCATCTGATATCAACCTGCACAGAAAAACTATATCATGATATAAACTGAGTCATCTGGGCCATGTTATCGCGCAGTTTGTAGCTAGGTCAAATGGCTAGAAGACAGAGGCCAAACTGGCGTAACAGGAACCTACCCCACCCAATGTCACCTCAATGGGGAGGTTCTTTCTCTTTAGGGAGGTTAGGCCCAGGGGAGACATCCCCGGTAACCTGGGGTTTTGAAGAGGAAAAGGTATAAAGATCAAAGTAAAAGTCCCTCCTCACAGGTTACCACCAAGATCAGATAGTCCCACTAAACAACCGATAAAAAAGTGTAGCCCCAAATGAGAACACCTGCTCGGAACAAGACAATAGCAAAACAATATATGCAGGCTATAATTCAATGGGTTAGTACTTCATGATGTCAATAGATTATCAATTGTAACAATAGATATCAATGAGATCAATGTTAATTAATATAGCAATGGAATAATATCAATTCATCAATAAATATTGGGATGATGTAGCCCACATGTATTTAATCAATTCCTTACTCAATAAATTCTCTAAAACACCATCTAATTGCTTATCAATAGAAAGTGTTGCGTCAAGATGGAATAACCAAGTGTGATGTTAGCCTTATTAGGGTTAGTTAGTTAGTTAGGGTTTCAAATTTATAAAAATTTTAAGCGTTGTTTGACCACTATCACTTCAACGTTGGAGGCTAAAGATCAATGCCTAGGGTTATGGAGTCAAAAGGTGAAGGACGCACAAGTTGAAGGGGACAAGATTTAAAGGACAAGAGGGAAAGGTTTCAAGGTACTGCAATGGCAGGGCCTTGAAGACATAACCCTAGGGGAGAGAGGCTCACTCTGGTGTTGCTTAAGCAAGGCCTCATGCTCTCTCCTCCTTCCTAGAAAATGGCTAGCTCAAAGACAAGTAAAATCAAGACAAGAGAGTTTAAAGAGGGAGAGTGTTGCAAAGGCAAGGCTCTTTCATCAAACCCTAAAATAAAAATGACCCTAGTTGTAGATAACCTAGGCCCGGGGCGTACTCTTTCTCTTGAAATTTTAAAAGTACGACTAGCTTAAGGGAGGAAGATAGAAAGAGTGTAGCAATGGCTAGGCTCTTTTCTTCTTCTTCAATGGCTTAAAAGTTTTTTCTATCAGGGGACATGAGACAACGACCTACTTGTGTGTTTGTCCCCTAGGGTTTTGATTCAGCAATGTATATATATAAATAGAATGCAAGAAATTAACCTACAACCATTCAATCAAGAAGTTTTGCAGAAAAATACTTACGAATCATCAAGAAAATAGCATGCAAACCTTAGTTGTAAACCTTCTTTCAATAAAAACACCATAAATTGCCAAAAATCTCCTCTCCAAACAAGTGCGCCTCCCTCAAAATAACCAATAACCCTAATAGGGGGAAAAAATCAGACCTCACTATGAGAGTGAGTGATGTGTTATGTCAAAATGAGGATAGAACTCCTCAATATATATTGTATCATGACCTTTAATTAATTTTAGGTCATAAAAATTAGTCGACAAGGCTTTAAACAAAAATCATATTGTTTTTACATAAAATGTTAAATCAAAACCCTAACTGAGCATAAGCAAGACGTCAAGCCCTACCGAGGGATACGTTAGCCCTTTTTTAGGGAAAATGTAGTACAAAATGACAAAACGTTGGCCCTCTTTGGGCCTCCCAATCATGCCACATGTGCCAGCTACCCTGTCAAATTGTCACACACTCAAGGTGACGTCAATGGCTCTCAGGTGACGTCCTAGGCAATCCAAGGGAAACGTTCCACTGGAAGTGAGTCAACCCCCCTAGGTTGGGCTCAGCCAAAGTGCCCCTGATGGAACGTCCTTCTTCTTCTTAGGTGAAAAATCGCAATCAAGCACTGTCCTGTCTCTGCCCCTGATGGGGTCTCAACAACCATCTGATGGGCTCTTCATCCCCATGGAGGTCCGAACTAATCATCTCCCCATGTGTACCGATCCACATGGTACCTGTCCGTCGGGCATGGTCCTGCACATCAAAACTATGCCCTCCATGGGATCATTAGTCATAGGGATCATAACAATGTCAATCACATTTCATCATCAATTTTATCAAATATATGCATAAAATACCTGATATATCATTCAATAGCTCAAAGACTCTGCAAAGACCTACAATACAAGGTTGAGAAAAAGGACAAGGTACCCTATTGAGCTAGCATCCATAAGGAAATGAAAGTTTCCAAGGGGTTTCTTCCAAGCCATGTAACGAGGTGAAGTGGTTTTAAGGGATGTCCAGGCATTCGGGTAGAGTGAGAGCTAGGGATGCATGATATTACCTGTGGGTGCCTTTGTAGAAGGCGAGTTGTACCTGTCATGGATGCAAATTTTTCCAAGCCCCTTTTGCCTTTATTCTTTTCTTTTCTTTACTTGCTTTTGTATTTTTTATTTCAAGGACTAACTAGAGGACACTGCCTTGGCGTGGTGACCAGAGATGACAGTGTTACCCACAAGCACTTTCACAGAGATGATAAGGCTGGCTCGTGATGAGACCCCCTTTCCCTTGGCCATGCAACCAAAGGTCACTGCCTTGGCGTGGTAACCAGATAGTGGCAATGTCATGCTGTTAGGAACCCATGAACATAATAGGTTGGCTCATCATGAGACCCCCTATCCTCTTGGCTAGGTCTTGTTTTGTTATTTTTCTTTGGGTCCCTCTTGTTTCTTGTTGAGAGGCTTTTTACTGCCTTCTTGGGGATCCCTGGGCGAGGCATCTCGAGGTTTCATTTTAAGGTTTTTATCTTTTACCAATTGCTTTTACCTTCTGGACCTTTAGCCCCTTCTTCCCATGAGTCAAGGTGCAACCCCACAAACAGATCATCCTAATGCCCGGACAAGGGGTATGGGACAGATGAGCGGGAGACAAGATGGAAAAGTGACAGTATGATTGGAGCGGACGATGGCTCTTTAGAAACCCCCCAGTGGAAAACCAAAACCTATGGGTACAAGCTTGCTAGGGTACCCAGTCAATCTCCCCAAGCATGGTCCAGTGGGTCAATATAAGATCCAAACAGTCGTCAGAAATAAAAGGAATTAGATGCATATATTTAAAGGTTATAATGATCAAAAGTGACACATACCATGATACCTGGACCAATGACCTCATGGAGAAAGAGTCTTCTCCGATACAAGTCCAAGCCGAAGGTGATGGATGTTGTTGTTGCTGACAAGACGAATCTAATGAAAGAAGAGAAGGATGGGCCCTCCAGGGCCATGCTCAGTTCAATCCTGCTCTCGGTACTCCATGTCTAGGACATGTGGGCCTCAAGACATGATCTCCTAGTTATCCCTAGAAATCGGGGATAACAGGGCATTCTTCCAATCACATCTTCTCTCAGAAAGTAAAATATCATCTATGAGCTATTTGGACTATTCTTCTCAAGCATATAAGAATAATTGTCCTTATTTTTTATCCTGGACCATTCATCTAACTTGATCATTCCTCCAACACTAAACAATGTGCAACCTGGAGAGACTGAGTCTTCCCTAGGGAATGCCTATCCTTGATTGTTGAACCTGGACCATTCACCTAACTGGGCCATTCCTCTGGCACTAAACAAAGTGCAACCTGGAGAGAATGAATATGCCCTAGGGAATGCTTGTCCGGACCATTTCCTAAGGAAATGACTATCCTGCACCAACCTTCAAAACGAACCATTCTTCGAAATTGCTCACAACTGTGAACTCCGAAAGAATACTGCCCGACAAGGTGGAACATTCTACTTGACCACTACTGAGAGTGACTTCCAAGAAGAAAGATTGTCCTAGACCATTCCCCTACACTGGCCACTAGGGGAATTGTTGTCTATGGTACATCTACAATCTATCGAACCATTTTCATTACGAAAATGACCGTCCGATTTGGACCATTTTTTGAACTGGAAAATGCTTTTCCGTCAGAAATCTCAAACCACTTTTCAAATTGGAAAGGAACTGTTCATCCTGGACCATTTTTCGAACTGAAAAATGACTGTACATAAATCAATAACACATCAGTGCGTCCTCCCAACCTGGGATTCATCTCTTCCCTTTTCAATAAGGAAGTCGTCTCCATGAGCTCCAACTTGTTTCTTGTGTACACAAACTTTTTCATCTTGGATAGAGGCTTTACCAAGATATCTGCTATCTTCTCATCTCTGGAGATATATTGGAGAACCACTTCTCCTTTCTGGACCTCATCACAGAGAATGTAATGCTTGATCTCAATGTACTTTGGTCTTTCTGGAACACCAGTTTTCTCTGAAGGCTTCATATAACTCTGATCATTATAGTGTATCATAGTTGGATTCAACTCTTTTGTTTCCTGCTAGCTCATAACATCATGGCAAGGCTCAAACTGGAACATATCCAAGTGGCACTTCTTCTGTCATCATGAGAGTTTGTCATGGATTAGCAATCCATCATCATGGACTTCTGAGTAACCATTTTGATACAATATCTCTGTTATATAAAGTTTTTCACCACGCTTCTGCTTGTTGATATTATGGTAGTTGCGAGAGGTATTTACCTCCACATGTAAACCTGACGAGGATGGAATACTCTAAGAAGCAAGAAGAAACCCTAATGAGTTGGATAATAACCCTAGAAGTCTTGTCGGCTCAAGAAGATAACTTATATTAGGTTATTAGCCTCCAAGAGAAGAAGTCGGCCAAAATAAATAATATATACTGAACAAACAGATACCCAGAATGAGAAATCAACCCAGGCAGTTACCCAGAATTCTATAAATACAGGAGGCCAGTCTTCATTCTGGCAGGCAGTCTCAGAATTGCAGAGCAACACTTGTGAGCATTGCAGCTGCTGCAACTAGTAGATCGGTTTTGGCTTGGACTATCTCTTGGCTAGGGTTTAGACTATCTGACCAGCTCTTGTTGGTGCGTTATCCTTGGGGAAAGGTGCCCTACCCTTTGTTTGGCTATCTAGCCTAAGGTTTGCTTCCAGAGTGATTCTCTATCAAGGTTAAGGTGCTCGGAGGGTGGCTTCGGCCTATGGTTGGGTGACAATAGTGATATTTTCAATGGTAAAACAAGCACATCCATTATATTCTAACAGTTTATGGGCCCACACCTCCTTCATTCAGTCTAACCACTGGAAGGAAACATATCCATAAGGATATTAAGCTCGTCGAAGAACTGTTGCTAGGGTTTCTAGCAGGAGCAGTCACCAAAGCATTGTCGCTAGGGTTACTAGCAGGTGCAGTTGCAGAAAACCTAATCCTCTCATTGAGGCACCTTAAGTGAAGGGATTGACCTAATTGCTGGATAGATCAGTGCACCCTAGCCTAGTGCATCTCCTGATACTCTCAACAAGCCAATACGTCAAGTTTGAGTTTCTGGTCAAATCTAGGGTTGACCAAGTCAAGCCAGCCATGACTTACTCTATGAAGTCAGAGAACAAGTTAGATGGAGCTTCTAACTTCAGAGCATGGAAGACAAGGATCGACCTCATCCTTGCCAAGAATAGAGTGTTGAATATCATGAAAGGAAATATCGTGGAACCAGTGTTTGAAGAAGGAAAAGATAAGGAACCACAGAATGTTGCAGTTATGGAGAAGTTCAAAGACGGTGACATCAATGCTATGAGTATCATAGTGGAATCTATAAAAGACCACTTGATACCCTACATCTCCCATCTTGACTCGTCGAAGAAGATGTACAATGCCCTAACAAATCTCTTCTCGGTCAGAAACATTGGACAAGTTATGACTCTGAAGAATGAGCTCTGTGACATGAAGATGAATGATGAGGACAACATAACGTCATACCTTGTGAGAATCTCTCAATTAAGGGATCAACTACAAGCTATTGAAGAGATCATTTCAGAGAAGGAATTGGTAAACATAGTACTCAATGGTCTTCCCAAGACATGGGATGCATTTTCCGCAAGCATGAACACAAGGAAGGAGTATCCTACATTTGAAGAACTTTGGACATGTTGTGCCAAGAAGAATCTAGGATCAGTGCACGAGAGAAACCCCAAAAGAAGTAAGATGATCAAGCCTTCACAACAAGATTCAAGAATTTTAGGAGCAAAAGAAAGCTTGGTTCAAGGAGGAAGCCAAATCAAGAGAAATAGATTTCATAAATAAAATGCTTCAACTGTCGAAAGTATGGTCACTACAAGAATCATTGTCCCGAGCTAAAGAAAAGGAAGGAGAAACACGAAGCATCAGTTGCTGAAGAAAATGAACCTTCAAAGAAGACTAAGCAGGATGAAAGAGACTTCTTCTTCTGAAGGTAACAATGCTTTTCTTAGTTCTTGTACATATCTTGTTTGCATTGTCTCTATACATATCTTGTATATCTATCTCTTGGAAGACAATGTGTTCCAAGAAGAACTATACCTATGGAAGAACAAAAAGATAAGGATTTCTATCATTATACAAGTTAGATAATACACATGAAAGGATGAAATACATCAAATAAATCATGTGGAAGCTATTACAAGATAAGCGAAATTAGAATCAATCATGAAGAGACTTAGAAGAAGAAAAGACATAAATAAGTCGGCAATCAAGAGGAAATTGGAGAAAGACTTGTGATGTTTTGCAGAAGACAATAAGATAGAAGCGTGGGCTCTGTTAGACGGAGGGAGCCGATTATATATTGCAGAAGACAATAAGGATGCAGACAAAAGCGTGGACTCTGTTAGACGGAGGGAGCCGATTATATGCACTCATACATGAAGCAAGGATTAGGAGGGAGCTAATCCTATGACCCATTGAAGACGATGAAGTATATATCCATGGTGGAAGCCATGAAAGACAATACGTGTTCAGTTCAACCTCATAATAAGTCTTCTTCGAAGAGAAGCCTTAAAGTATCACTGGTTGTCCATACACATCCATGATTCTATAATGAAAGGAAGAAGTGAAATCTTTAGGGCATGGAATCTATAAGAAACTCCATGGACCCAAGAGCTAAAGAAAAACATTAGGAAGAACATGAAGATTCCAAGAAAGAAAGAGTGGCCAGAACAACTAGTCACTGTATTAAGAATCACAAGATTACCAACCTGATATGAACTCAATAAAAGCAATCAAGCAGAGGAACTGAAAGTTGTGATGAAGAACAATGTATAT
>JZKD02S2276181.1:642340-670242 GCA_000966675.3 Picea glauca | reverse complement strand
ATCTAAAGAGACCTCATGCGCTGAAGTGACCTTTATCACAAACAACTCTCAACACTTTGAATCAAACCCTAACCTAACTAACCCTAGCCTAGAACTAACCTTCTAACCCTATATGCTGCAGTCATCCCCTGCTATTAACACCTTTGTGCAGTAAACGTTTTGTTTTATAAGCAATTGAATGATGATTAAGGGCATAAATTAAATGAAGTGTTGATTTATTACTTTGAATGCCACATTGTTCCAGTATTTATTGGTGAAGTGACAATTTTCATTGCTATTTATAAACATTGACTTCATCAATATTTATTGCTAAAATTGCTTATATGTTCATCAGATAGTCATCCATTTATATGAAGTACTAAACCATTGAATTAGCTTGCATATATCGTTTGTTGTTGCTTTGTCTTAGGCAGGTATATCTTTGGGGGTTTTACTTTATTATTGGTTGTTTAGTCATGACTATGATGACGCAGCAACCCCTCCACAACCCGCAGGTCGGAAGGTCCACGTCAACAGGATCTTTCTCCTTTCACTGGCCCAAAGAACTCTAAACCGGCTCTTCTATTTTCCTTTCGGAAAATCCGCACCCATAGCAAATCCTCGTGGGATCCCCCCCCTTTGCACTTAGGAGATCGGACTTCGCGATATCGCGAATCCTATGGTCGAGCGCCTGCTCACTATGACCCCGAATCCCGAAACTCCGATATCACCCCGACTTGTCGACTTTCGCGAGTTGCGATAACATACAACTCTGCCCACGAACCCCGAAATCCTGATATTCTATTCACCGAAATCCCAAGATGTCAGATTTCGACATGTTTCTCGGCACTGGCCCCACAACTAGACTTCGCGATTTCGTGAACTTTAATACCAAGTTTTCGACCCTTCTACTCACGAAATCCCGATAGGCGATTTCACGGGTGATCCAACGGCTCCTGGCTGACTTGGATCTACGGCTCCACTCCTCCTGAGCTTAGAACCTTTCGAAGCACTCGTTGTAACTTCCCTGCTCCTCCGTGAGATCTAACGGCTCACGGGACTTCGCGGATTCTCCACTGAGAATTTCCGACCGTCCGTCTCTTCCTTTGAGAACTTCTGCACGAACTAAGCAAAGTGTCTCTCTCCGCGGAACTCGTCCTCCTGCGGTCCGATGTCGCTACGCCTTCCTTAAAACCCTCAAGGTACTTGGCCTCTTTCCTTCCTTCGACTCCTTCGAAGGTTAAAATCCTTCTGAACTTTCTCACAACTTCCAGTCTTTCTGAAAACTCCTGCTCGCACTCCTTGCGGCAGATCTTCAAGCACTTCCAAGTGTTGAAATCCTTCGACTCTGCGCACACCTGCAGCAGCAGTCTCTCAATACTTTGCTCAGGTTCGCAACTCTAAGACTTTACTCGGCCTACGCACTCCTTGCACGGCTCCTGTGCCTAACCTGCACTTCTGTGTGAATGAGAACAAAAGCTATCTAGTCTTAGCTTTCAGAGACAAACCTCTGGACCCCTTGTCAACGCACTCCTTGCGGACAATTCAACTGCACTCCTTGCAGGAACTCTTGCTCAGATAGAAAAACAATTGAAACTCATTCCTTTTCCCTTTCCTCTCAGATTTCAACCATTCAACAAGAAATCATTCATACATAGCATAAAAGAAAATGTACAGTAGAAAAGGTAAAATAACCATGAGCATAACATTCAATATACATACACAGAGAACAAACACGATGCCATGAATTTGAATCAAAGCTTTCTCTTATTAATTCAAATATCTGTACATGGATGTCTTCACACAACTCTCTACCCTTTTTCTTCTATGCTCTTCACACTCTTCATAATCTCTTCACCTAATGTTACAATACATAATGAGGGTGTCTATATCCCGTTTCCCTCTTGCGCTCTAAAACTGTCTAATCTAACATTCAATTCTATCTACCTGCATTTACTACTATAAATGCCTTCTACCTACTAAGGACGAGAGCGGATCGCTCAAGGTCCGATTACATTTTACAAGGGCGCTCCTTCTTAATTATCTTATTTAAGGTTGGCGCATTTACTTCAAGACAATTTCAAAATTTGCGCCGGGTGCTTGTCCAGATGTCTTTTGTCTCCGCGTTGGCTCGCTTGAGATGCTCCTGCATCAGACTATCTGCTTGGTGGTGACTTGTGAGGGGGGAATCTATCCTTGTCTTTTAATCCTCTTGCCTTCTCAAAACCCCAGGTCACCGGGGACGTCTCCCCTGGGCCTCACCTCCCTAAAGAGAAACAACCATCCCATTGTGGTGACAATGGGTGGGATTGGTTCTTGTTACGCTAGTTTGGCCTTCAAACCTCAAGTCTTTTATCCTTGCCACAAATTGTGCCATAACAAGCACCTTCGGGTGTTGCTTCACTTTGGGATCTTCCATGGTTTCTCGGTGTAGCAGGAAACAAACTTCAATAGTTTTGAGCACCGTGGAACCAGAGTACATTGCATTGAGTGTGGTAGTCCACGAAGCAGTGTGGCTTCGCAAGCTCCTTGTAGATTTATTTGGACATGTCCTGGATTCCACCATTATTCATTATGATAACCAACGTTCTGTGAAGCTCTTAGAGAATCCAGTGTTTCATGACAAACTGAAACACATTGAGATCAAGTACCATTACATCCGAGACATGGTGCAAAGGAAGGCAGTACTGGTGCAGTACCTTCCTATAGATGAGTAGGTTGTTGATGTTCTTACCAAACCCCTTACCAGGACAAAGTTCAAGTACTCCTGTGACAGATTTGGCATGGTAGGGAATGCCTCCCTTGCTGAGAGGGAGTGTTGACGTTTGTAGCTTCCTGAGACATCCTCCAGATTGTACTCCTCTGTGACTGAGTTGAGTTGATCTGTGAGGACACTTATCCGAGAGGGATAAGTGGGTTTGGGCTTATAGCCCAACGTCCCTTGGGGAGAGCACATGAGGACACGTCCCTTGTGGAGAGCACATGAGGACACGTCAAGGCAGTTGACCTTGACATCACACACTATGGGGAATTGACCCTAGTGTTTCTAGAGGGAGTAGCCTCTAGAAGTCCAGATCGTACTCCTCTGTGACTGAGTTGAGTTGAACTATGAGGACACTTATCCAAGAGGGATAAGTGGGTTTGGGCTTATAGCCCAACGTCCCTTGTGGAGAGCACATGAGGACACATCAAGGGAGTTGACCTTGATGTCACACACTATGGGGAGTTGACCCTAGTGTTTCTAGAGAAAGAAGCCTCTAGAAGTCCAGATCGTACTCCTCTGTGACTGAGTTGAGTTAATCTATGAGGACACTTATCCGAGAGGGATAAGTGGGTTTGGGCTTATAGCCCAACGTCCCTTGTGGAGAGCACATGAGGACACGTGCCTTGTGGAAACACATGAGGACATGTCAAGAGAGTTGACCTTGACGTCTCACACTATGGGGAGTTGACCCTAGTGTTTCTAGAGGGAGTAGCCTCTATAAGTCCACATGGGAGTGCCATGTGTGACAGACCTTTTGCTACTACGACAGTTGTGTACCATTCGCAGAGACTGTGTGTCTATGGACAGTAGTTGTGTGCTACTACAGTGGTTGTGTACCACTGGCAATGACTGTGTGTCAATGGACAATAGTTGTGTGCTACTAGCAGTGGTTGTGTACCACTGGACAGTAGTTGTGTACGACTTTGGATCTGTAATGTTCCTGTTATCCACCAGTTTGCACAAGCTAGATTTCCTGAAGAGCCGCCAAAGAATCAGCAATCAATGCTCATATGACAGAGTTCAGAGTTCAGTCGGTCTTTCAAAAGACCCCTTTTTTCCGCATTTTCACCATTGTAATAAATGTCTTAAGTATGAGATATTGTAAAAGGCTATTGGCCACCTAAGACCTAGGAGTGAGCACATACTTTGGAGTGTTTTTTTCTACTTGTTAATTATTTTTTTTGCTTGCCTTTGTGAGCGATTAAATAATTTCTAAGTTTTTTCACTCAGAAGACTGACTCCAAAGCTGGAGTATGTGTTGGCGATCAGGTCTTGGCATGGAAAATCCAATGTCTACTGTCTAAATGTATATGAGTTCATACTAGGACATATTGATTGAGTCATTTGTAAATTGCAGCTAGGTTTGATAGGTTTTTTTTAAGTTTTTAGTGAATTAATTAAATTCCCGCAAAATTGGAATTAATTAATTCTAAGTCAATAAATTGTAAAAATATGGCATCAAACATTGTCAGATGTCATATTTATAATCGTTTTCCAGTCCAGGGTATCATGTAAACCCCTATTTTCTATCTTTCGAGACAAAAAAGTGATTATTATCTCTGGTACAAAAATCGGCAAAAAATCGCAAAAATCGTGAGAAATCACGATTTTTTCATCAAAACGATTTTTTGGGCTAAAAAAATCGGAAAAAAATCGTGGGTCAATGGAAAAAATCGCCTGTGTAAAAAATTTTGCGCATTTAAGGGTCCGTGAGGGTTTTTTTTGAGCATTTAAGTTTGTCGATATATTGCTGATGTTTTGCCGATTTTTACGAAACGATGTTTTCTGGACCTCGATGATTTTTTCGCCGAAACGATTTTTGTAACACTGATTATTATCACTAAAAAATCAAAATTACTCTAAATTTACGGAAAAGGGGTAATTAAATTCATTTCCTAAAATTAAGGAGAACTGGGGAACATGTCAAAAACATGTTTTTTCATGTCCCCAGTTGACTGGAGGCCTAAGGCGAGTTAGCTAAGGATGACGTCGACTTGATTGAGTGATGTGGACTTGGGGGAGATCCCAATGTGGGAACTCGACCCCACTTTCCTATGCGGCGAGTTCTAAAGCAAGGGCTCACATCCCGAAGACCCACGCATTCCCTAACTACCCCTTCACTCCCACTCACTCCCACTCTCACCTCACTTCACTCCCTATCCACTACTCCTCCACTCCACATACCTCCACATCCACTACCCTCATCTCTTGTGCATCTACTCTTCCACTCATGCGCAACTACCCAAAGACTCATGCATTCCTAAACCCTAGATGTGCATCCCTCATAGGAGTTATCACCCCCATTTTCTATATAAGCAAGGGTCGACCTCTCCCAAGTTAGTTCGGTCTTGGGCAAGCTATTGTACTATTTTTGTAATCATTTAGGAATAATAAAGACTTTGGAGCTATCTTTGGTGTGTGGATGCTTTGATCTAATGCAATTTTCTTCATGACGTAACATGTATCTTATATTTCAGTTTTGTGATTAAGTTGTAAGGCTTTGAAGGTATGCTATCATACAGTAGGATAAGATTAATCTAGTTCGATTTAACTTGTTTCTTCTTTATCTCATAGACTTTTTACATTGCATGCTTTGTTTTCGGTTAAACTAACATGCATGTTTGAGCTTTGTTGTGTAGGGAAGACCTTTAACAATTTTGTTGCAGGATTGAAGTGTATAGTTGCAGGTTCCTCAAGCTTGGAGGATTGACAGGTTGTTGTTTCAACCGTCATCGTCCAAGAGATTCAAAGATCAAGCTCCCTCTTCTTCACATCAAAAGAACCCCATAGCCCAAAAGTTCCAGGCTCAAGCGGAAACTCCAGAAAAATCAATAAACTTCTTTCCCCTATCTTTTCCTTGATTGCATGCTGCTTAGAATAATTCTAAACAGCATTTTAAACATCTAAAGGCTGCATGCATTATTTTCTAGATCTAAGCTATAATTTGTCAATTTCAAAGAGTAGATCTAGTCAACTTTTAAGCAATTTTTTGGTCTTTTTCACCTAGAACTTAGATCAAAGTTATTGTTTGGTTTTAATTTCTTATTAAGCTAATTGGCTGCCTTGTGTTTGCTGTTTTAAAACAGCAAACAGAAGCAATCAAAAGAGCCTAGGTTAGGTTCGTTAATAGTGTCTAAAACATCCCAAAAATATCGATTTTGCCTTAGAATTTTTTCAGAATTTTTTTTACAAAATTTTTTATTGTTTGAATCTTCTTTTCATCATTTTCTAACTTCATTTGTTTGCTGTTTTCTTGCAGCAGCAACATGTCCAAGAGGAGATTCTGTCGATTTTGGGCAAAATCAAGGCTCCTGGGGCACCCTGGGGGTTTTAACTTCGTCAAACGAATTTTCCTTTTTTCTATCTCTTTCTTGTATTTCTCTAAACAATCCAATTATAAGGATCCCTTTCTTTCTAAAGAAGCTAAAAGATTAAAAGAGAACATTGGTTCTCTATTGTTATAGTGCAATAAAAGCGGGCCCTGTGTGCCCAGTTTTTTCATCCCCGTTAGGGGGATTTGTGTTGTGGGTTTGGTTTCTTTTTTGTGATTGATGCGTGCTTAAAATCTAGTTATCAAACACACAACTCAAGTACATTGAACATACTACAACACTCTAATTTTTCATGCATGTCAACTAAGTCTTAAAATCTATCATGCATGTTTAGTTAATCTTCTGCTTCAGGTTTCTTTCTTTGCAACAGTGTTTAAATTTCTAAAAGTATCTTGTAAATCTTTTTCTCAACTACAAAGCAGGGTACTTAAACTTAATTGTTGCAAATCCATCTCTCTACTTTCAAGTGTTTGTGCAAGTACTTCAGTTACAAAGCAAGGTGTGATTTCTCCTTTTTCAAGCTTTTATTCAAGTAATTGAACCTTGCTAGCTTAATAGGACAATCTCTGAAGTTGTTAGTTCATTGGGAGGAAAACGCCTAAAAGTGACCTACGAAGTTAGACGGTTTACCATGTTGTACATCCAACACTTTTGGTGAGTTCACTGGTGAGACCATTGGGTTTCGATAAACTCTCAGCAAGTCCAAGCAAAGAGCTAGCCTCCAAAGGAGCCAAACACTCTTCACTAACTAAACACAAAATTTACCTTAATAAAGTCTTCAATCTACACTGCCCACGACTTCTTTTAAGGCATTGGTTAAAAAGTACATTTATTTATCTTATGTGAGCAGTTACACTTATGCATCTTGTCTAACTTTCTTTTATGCTCTTAAGTCTTGCAGATATTGTATCCTTTGCTTTATGAATGTCTTATGAGCAAAGTATTTTATGATGATGATAAATGCTAAGTGTTAAATGATCTAACATTGTTTCAAGCAATAAACTCCTAGATTAAGTATTTTTTTTCTTTCTTAGTTTAGAAAAGCCTTAGATTTATTTTTATAGGGACTACCCCCCTTGGCTTCACTAGGAGTTGGCCTAGATGGAGGAGTTGAGGATCAGGTGACAACACCTTGACTCGAGACTTGCCCCCAAGGACACACCAAGTGGATTGAAGGTTTCTTCCACGTTAACCCAGGTGTGTATTAGGACGACAACAGTTCCCAAGCCATTTTTTTCGCTGAAAACACTAATTGTTCACTGTTTATTGTTGTTTAGATGTGTGTTTGCAGATTTACTCCTAAAATTGCGCATTAGGGTTTATGTATATGAGATTAAAGCATGTAGACATGGATCTGAAGATATAGCATAAGGAAAGACAAGATACAACAAGAAATACCAATATGGAACCAAATAACTCAGATCTGACCTTTATTTAGATAATATAGAGATATTGATACAACAGATCTGCAGATCTGGAAGAATGCCAATAAAAATCTCCAACTGGAATAAGAGCTGCTACAAAATGCTCAAGACTGATGATAAAAGCCTCCAAAGGCAAGATAATAAGATGATGCAAGGCACAAGATTGATTTCTTTCCTTCCAGGGTTCAAATCCAAACGCCCCTAACTGAGTTGCGTCCTTCTGGATGGCTAAATATACTCAATATTTCAGCCCTACTGCTAGAGACCTCCAAATACTCTGAAACTGGCTGAAATAGTAGATCGGGGCAAGACAAACCCCCTCCTGAAGTCTCAGGCTGAAAGATAGAGATCTACTCCTCCTATAACTGAAACCCCAAACTAGGTTGCGCCCTCCTGGATGACTGAAGAGACCCAATATTTCGACGTCACTGCTAAGAGGCTCCAAATGCTATGAAACTAGCTGGAAATGTAGATCGAGGCAAGACAAACCCCCTGGTGAAGTCTCCAGTTGAATAATGAAGATTTGCTCCTCCAAACTGATGAAACCCTTTTCTGCAGTGTGCCCTCCTTCTCTCCAACTCGTGCCAAGCTCTAAGAAATCTTATGGCAAGTAAGCCTCCCCAAAATAGGCTAGAAATGATGGTTGAGGCCCTATAAAGAAAACCCAGAAGTCCAAATGCCCAAAATCCTCCTCTACTTCCTGGATCGAACTCTTCTTCCTCCAATGGTGCGCCCCCCTTGCTGGAAACCCTCTCGGTTGCACACTATTCCTTCCTTGGTTGCTAGATTATACCTGTAGCTGCTGTAGAATGGTGTGGGAGGAGTATTGCACCCCCGAGACCAAGCTTGGATCAAGAGAGGTGGGATATTTCACCTCCGAGTTGATCTCTAGGGTTTGTAATCTCAAAACCCTCAAAACTCTTTTGTGCTCAAGAGCCCAAATGAAAAATGTAATAATAATCCAGAATGAGTGAGAAGTGCACCCTTCCTTTCTTTTATACTCCAGATCTATTTCTCTGTTGCGTTAGTTAATCCCTGAGGTTAACTCCTAGCTTTTCCACACGTGCTCTTTTCTTTCCTTTAGTTACCTTTTTCCCCAAAGTCAACTTAATATTATAACATTATGCTTAGGTAATGGCTTTGGGTTGACTTTGTCCCCATGATGCATGAGACTATAGTCTAGTGGGGACAACTAGACTACTGAGTCTCTCAAAACCTCTTCATCAAGAGGTGGGGGACATTACAGCCTCCCCTGCTAGAAATTGTTTTCCCACAAGCAATTCTGAACCTGTCTCATGAAGCACCAGTTCACCTTCCCAAGTAGCATCCTCTATGGGTAAATTCTTCCACTTGACCAAGTATTCCTTGATGCTCCTCTTCCTTAACCTCTTCTCCCTTACTTCTCATATTTCTTCTGGAATCAGTATCAACTGCCCTTCTTCATCCAAGAGTGATAGTTCCTCAATAGGAAGGATGTGTTTACATATGGCTCTCTTTAAGCATGACACATGAAAGACATTGTGTATTTTGCTTCCCTGTGGTAGATCAAGCTCATATGCCACGACCCCTACCTTTTTGTTAACCATGTATGGTCCAAAGAAGCGAGGTTGGAGCTTTTTTGTGCCACTCCTCTTAATGGATGCCTGTTTGTATGGTTGAAGCCTCAAGTAAACCAAATCACCAACCTCAAATGTGCGCTCCACCCTGTGCTTGTTTGCCTGTACCTTTTGTTGATTATATTCCCTTTGCAGGTGGTTTTTAAGTTCTCCGAGTATATCATGACTCTATTGAATCCAATCCTGAACCATGGGAGCCCTGTTGTCACCAAAGACAATCTCCACAAAGGAGAGGGGATCATAATTGTATAAGGCTCTGAATGGTGGCATACCAATAGACATATGATGGGTGGTGTTGTAGCAATATTCCCCCAAGTGAAGCCACTTAACCCATGCCTTCTACTGCCCTGACACATAATTCTGGAGGTAGCCTTCAACCCACTTGTTGACTATCTCCGTTTGGCCATCAATTTGAGGATGATAGCTAGTTCTAGGGGTTAAGGTCGTACCTACCAACCTGAATAGCTCCTGCCAAAAGGTGCTCATGAACTTGTTGTCCCTATCACTAACAATGGTTTTGGGTAAACCATGCAATTTGAAAACCTCTCTGAAGAACAAATTTGCAACCTATGTTGCACTGTAATCTCTGGCAATAGCGAAAAAGTGAGCAAATTTGGTTAACCTTTCTACCACCACAAAAATGCAATCCTTGCCCTAGGCCTTGGGCAATCCTGTGATGAAATCCATGGATACGCTTTCCCATTTGTGCTCAGGAATGGGAAGTGGTTGCAGTAATCTTGTTGGATGAGTGTGTTCATCCTTGTTCATCTGACAAGTGGTGCATTCCTTGATGTGGCACATCACATCTTCCTTCATGCCCTTCCAAACGAATCTTTCCCTTATTTGTCTGTATGTCTTGACGAACCCCTGATGTCCTACTACTGGTGAATCATGGCATGCTTGTAGCACTTTGGTTTTAAAGGTTGATTTTGGGACCAAGAAGATTCGACCCTTTTGATATATGACGTCGTTCACAATTATGAAGTTGTCATCTTGTACCTTCCCATCCATCAATTCGCATGCAAACCTGTTTTTTGAGTATTCCACCAAAAGGTGGGCCTTCCAGTCAACTGAAATGTCGGTCATAGCATAAACTGATGGTCTTCTAGATAAGGCATTTGCCACCACATTATTTTTTCCTTTAACAAACGCAATGTCAAAGTCATAAGCTTGGATATTGCTAACCCATTTTTGTTGCCTCTCATTTAAGTCCTTTTGATCCAGAAAGTACATGAGGCTGTTGTGATCTCCTCGCGACGAATTTTGCCCCAACCAAATATTACCTGAACTTAGCCAATGCATGCATGATGGCTAACATCTCTTTGTCATAGATGGTGTAGATAAGCTCAGGACCCCTTAGTTTTCGTCTTTCATAGACAATAGGGTGCCTATTCTGCATAAGCACTGCTCCAATGCCCTCCCCTGAGGCATCACACTCCACTGTAAAGGGTTGTGCAAAATTTGGTAGAGCCAATACCAGACAAGTGCTCATTACCTTCTTCATCTTGTCAAAGGTCAATTATGCTTCAAGACTCCACTTGAATGCGCCCTTCCTTGTCAAATCGGTCAAAGGTGCGCAAAGTTGAGAGAAACCTTTGACAAACCTCCTGTAATAACAACAAATTCCAAGAAACCCTTTTAATTCAATGAGTGTCTTAGGTATCGAGCAATCAAATATAGCCTATATCTTCTCTTGGTGTACCTGTACCCCTTTCACCCCAATGATGTGTACCAAATAGAGTACCTATGTCATTCCAAATTCACATTTGGATTCTTTAGCATATAGAGATTGTCTTTCCATGATGGCTAAAATATGTTCAACATGCTGCAGATGCTCTTCCCATGTTTTGTTGTAGATCAACAAGTCATCAAAGAAGACCAAGAGGAACTTCCTTAGTTGCTTGTTAAAGACATGGTTCATACAAGATTGGAAGGTGGTTAGCGCATTAGTTAGCCCAAAGGGCATTACCAAGAGCTCATAGTGACCATAGTAACATCTGAAATCGGTCTTGGGTACATCTTGCTCCCTCATTTTTATCTGATGATAGCTAGAGCGCAAGTCAATCTTTGTGAAGTATACAGCCCCATGAAGCTCATCCAATAGCTCATCAATCCTAGGGATAGGGTATCGGTTCTTGATTGTCTTCTTATTCAATGCCATGTTATCAATGCACATGCGCATGGTTCCATCCTTCTTTTTCACTAACACCACTGAAGATGCGAAAGGACTGGAACTTGGCCTAATGTGGCCCATATCTAACAACTCTTTGATGGCCTTCTCAATCTCGTCTTTATACTTCTTTGGGTGCCTGTAAGGAGTTGTGATGACAGGTTTCGCTCCCTCTTCCAATTCTATGATGTGCTCAAACCCCCTATATGGTG
This sequence comes from Picea glauca, assembly GCA_000966675.3. Classification (NCBI taxonomy): domain Eukaryota; kingdom Viridiplantae; phylum Streptophyta; class Pinopsida; order Pinales; family Pinaceae; genus Picea; species Picea glauca. The sequence continues at coordinate 658,745 of JZKD02S2276181.1, read as the reverse complement.
GTGCTCCTAGTGGAATGGGTTCAAAGCCCTTGTTGTGCCTGTCAAGGATTCTCTGAATCTCTGGAGAGTAATGAGTGTCCCCCTTCTTATCCACCTGAACCAATATTCTACATTCTGCTGCATACACAATGGCCTCCCTTCTAAAGATGGCCTCCATGCACTTTGTTGTCACCACTCTAGGTGTGTTTCCTGTCATACCCCTGAGTACCACCTTTTTCCCATTTTCCTCTGTGAAAGCCTCTCCATGGTCTTGTAGTTGGTAGTGATTGGCCCCAACGTACTAAGCCACTGAACTCCAAGGATGATGTTAGTGTCGGGAAGATCCATTACATATAAATCTTGTGCCAAATCATGCCTGCCCAATGTAAGCTTCATTCCATGAATATACCTGTCACAAGGCATAATGTGTTGACATTTGGGTACCTTGGAAAGTGGTCCCCATGTGCTTATGAGTCTCTAAGCACAAAGGGGGAGACCTTTGTTTTGAAACCCTAGGAAGGTTTGTAGTGGACTACCTTGTTATCATTTATTTTAAGCTTGTTAAAGGATATAAAGGTATTTCTAAGGTTTGTAGTGGACTACCCTAGGCTTGTAGTGGACTACTCTAGGGTTTTGACCATAATCCATTTTGATCTCTTGCTAAAAGTTGTTAGAAGACATAGGACAACCTCTTAGGGTATGTAGTGGACTAACTTGAGTTGCTCTTCTAAAGAATTAACACCTAGGGTTTGTAGTGGACTACCTTAGGGTTTGATTCTTAGGTCTTCTTCTTTCCTTTGCTCTCTAAGAAAAGTTACAATTTTTACTCCATATGCCCAAGGAAGCTAGATGACACTAGTCTTTTCCTCTTGAAAGTGATCTTAAACCCTAATCCCTCTTCTCCTTTGACGTCTTATGGTAGATTTAGGTTTTATTGTTGTTGAAATAATGTAACTGCAAAGAGTATTCTTATTATTATTTGATATATTATTCATTGGATCAATCCCCATTGTGGATTGATCATGTCGGTTATTGTAATAGGACCAAATCCCCTTTTGCAGATTGGTCAAAAGACAATTGTAATAGGCAGAATAAGAAGTCGGCCCCAGCAGATATTAAAGAGGCCCAGAAATATAATAAAGGTGGGTTTACCCACCCAGTTTAAGAAGTCGGCCCTGCCAGTGAAAAGACACTTCACACATGCCAGACTTGTATAAATAAAGAGGCCAGCGCCTCACTTAGACACACAACTCACTTGCTCATTGAGAGACAAGTTTCGGATCTGTTGCTAGAGAAGGAGAGAGAGAGAGTGGCACATATCTGGGAGAGAACTTTCTGTATTAGTTTAAGAGATCTCTTGGCATTGTATTGGCTATCTATATTAAGGAAGTTTTGCTAGGTTTTCTTCCCCTAGAGGGTTTCCCAGGATAAATGTTGTGTCTCTTGTGATTGTGTATTTCTCAGTGATCTTGGATTATGCTATTGTTATCTAATGAAATACAAACAACTATAATAATGGCTTAAACATTAACAATTGCAATCCCTCTTCAACTCTCAACCATTTGTAGCCTAATGTATAGGGTTCATGGCTTTGTTTACCTTATAATATTCCTTGACATCACTTATTGCATAATTGTCATAATTTTCAGCCAACTAGGGCTTGACGTCTTGCATACTTTGAGGTTGTTTCATGCAATTTGCATTTCAGCAAGCATTTGTTATTTGAAACCCTAGTTTTAGCTTGCATTTCAGCATTCTTCCATTGCATGTTTACTAGTTTTAAGGGTTGTTATATTTCTACTGTTATAACTTGTCATATTGCTGAAGTAGTCATATTTTATTACAATTTTTATGACAGCCATAGTTTTTCTTTTGATTTGTAGTGTTTTGGGGCATTTATTTGATTTGTTTGAACTTTGACTTGATAGTTCACTTGTTGTCTTGAATACCTCACACACAAATCTGTAATTGCTTTACTTAACCACCTTGTGTTTACCTTGAACCTTGATCTAAGTGGTGGTATAATTGAGTGACCAATATAGGAAGCCATAGACTTGCCTTGTCTTTCTATAGGATTCCTTGAGGTTGCTAGGGAAGTCTCCCTTGTGTTGGATCTCAATCCTTCACTAAAATGAGGGAAGTAATTGCTAAGATGACAGTGGCAAGTACTTCCATATGTTACACTTGTCTTGCATCTTGTGAAGGCTTTGCACGAGTGCTAGATTGGGTGATAACAAGTCTTCTTAGAGTTTCTTTGAATCTCCATTTTGAGTAAAAACGACTTTCAGGGTTTGTGTCAACCTAATCAAAGAGGTAATTTGATGTTACCAGTGAGCTTAGAGGGTTGAGAGGATTTATATGATGCCCAACCAATTCCATTTATCATCTTTCATCATTGGGATCACTCCTGCGTAGTCAGTTTTCGGTTTTGATGCATTTCGACCATTCCCGTAATTTGGGAGTGATATTGAGCATTATTTAATTGATTTCACTAAGGTTGTTATTTTAATTAAAATATTAAGAGGGACACCTTAGTGTAATAGCTCATTGGAACCAGGATAAAAAACTCTAAATGTTGGGATGATGAAAAGTGACTTCCAGTACCCAGAAATGTTTTAAAATGAAATAAATCACTTTTTGGAGTTAAAAGGGTGTTATAAAGTGACTTTGGGAAAATATTAAAGATAAATTAAAAAGTCACTTTTATATTATTTAATTGAGGGGAAAAAAGGTAAAAAGGATATAAAGGAGAATTAAGAGTTCATTCTCTCATTATGCATGATTATTTTCTCAGAATTGGATTTTGGAGAGCTCTTGTGGCTTTTTAGGGTTATGGGGTTGAAACCCTTGAAGAGATTGGTTTCGGTGGTGAAACTATCCACCCTAGCTGACCAAGAAGGAGAGATTACTCAGATCTCTCTCTTGGATTCATTGGAGAAGGAAGATCCATCAATTTTGCTAAGTTTTGTGGTTATTTGCAGAAGTTTATTGTGAGAACCATTTCATTTCAGGGTTTGTGGACCTCTTTCTCTTGGACAGTATCATCAATTGCAGATCTATGGTATTAGATCATGGCAGCCTGAGAGGAGCCGTACCATTTCATTATAAGCAGGTTTGTGGTTATTGTGAGGGCTGTACCCTCTAATACCAGGCCGTGGGGGATTCCTTGAGAGCGGGTGCATCACTTTCATGCTGATCAAGGGATCAAGGGAAGGTTGCACCACTATAGAACAGATTGTGTGGATTTAGGAGAGGCTGTACCTCATCAGAACAGTTCGTAGGAGTATTAAGTGGAGGCTGTAACAATTGTACAGGCTGTGGGGATTTTAAGAGAACCGTATCATTGTTTATCAGTTCGTGGGGGATCAGAAGCACCTGTTCCCTTTGCTGGCAGGTCGTGGCATTCACAATGGAGGTCGAACTTGATATTTGCAGCCTTATTCCTGTGCGAATCAAACAGCCACTTTTTTTTCTCAGTTTTCTTCATCAGATCTTGCCACTTCAATTGTTGTTTGTGGTCTCTCCAAAGGAGTTTGTCACAGCACATATATTGCTGCTCCGGATTGTTGTTACAGGTCAGAATAAGTGATGTATCAGAATGTATATGCTGATGTTTTCCTACTGTTTGAGGTAGAATAAAATTGTTATCACCTACAGGTCAGAAGACTACTAAGATCTGATTGTATTGCTGAGTTTCCTGCTGTTATATCAGATTTAGAGAGTTTGTGCTCATTTCCATTATATGTATTGTTGCTCTATTTTGTGATTGAATGCAATAAACCATTTCCGTGTGTCAAATATATGTTGGGCCTGTTGTGAATTTTTTTTATTAAAAGGAGGATGTGAACTGTTTCACAAAACTCTTGAACCAGCAGTAAACATAAAAACCTATCAGCAGTCCAAGAGTTTGTTGTGTAACTGTTTGATGAAAGATTTGAACCAGATAAGCAACACCAACACATCAGCAGTCAATACCAAACATACCAGAAATACAAGAGGGTATCTTACATTCTTGGAGCATCTTGGAGGTCTAAGGTTAGGGTTTATCCCTTGGAGTTTTGTGATAAAACCCTAAGGTGGAATTGTGAAGAAGAAGAGGAGAGCATGTCTTACCTTAGAGGATGTGTTGGAGTGATTCTTGCACAATGGATCTTCTTCATTGCTAGGGTTTTATTGATTTTCCCTAACCAGGGTTTGGAGAGCTGGGAGGATTTTTACTAGCCTTGAGAGAAGGCTATGGTATGTACACATACGTCATCTTCAGCATATTAATGAAGATTCCAGCTCTCCAAAACTTGTGCAATTTCCAAATTTCATTTTCAGTTGTATATGTTCTTTATGCATTGTTTTTTACAGTCATATATGTCTCTTGATTTGACATAAGTAAAAAGAAAATTGTTAAGTGATTTGACATCCAAGTGAAGAATATAAGGGGCTGATTTTACTGCTCTTGTACTGGTATTATTACTGTTGCAAAAGAGTATTCTCAGATCTGGTTATTGGCTGATAAGTTGCCTATAAGGGCTGAAACTTATCCCTTTGATTTGGTATCTTTTCTCCTTGAATTGCCGGAAATTTTGGGCCATTTGAAAGTGAAACATTGTTCTCCTTCCGCTGCTGTTTTTACCTTGTTTGACAGCAGCCCTAAGGCTGAAAATTCACAAGGCTGAGATCCGAGAAACCTTCTAGGTTGAAGGTGAAATTTTTTATTTGCATTGAATTTTGAATTCCAAGAAATTTCCACATTTCTCTACATGTTGTAGCTCACAGATAGAATCAAAACCAATTATCATAAACTGACAAACACTACTCTAATCCCTAAATTGAAGTAGAAAAATTGTTAGACAAACACTATACCAAAGGATAAATTGCACTATAAGACAAATGTCACACTTTATGACAACTTTATACATAAACAGTTAAATATTTACAGCATATGATGTGCACAAAATTTTCCAAGTCCAAAACTAAAGTGCTCATCGGTGTGTATCTGCATATAACATGGAAATTTGAATTCCATAATCTGATTCACTTACCTTCTCGAGAATCTTGAATGGTCAATAAAATCTTAACATTGAAAGTGATTGGGGCTCTGCTTCAAAGCTTATCTCAGTCAGGCTTTCTACATTTTGGCCTCTTAATTTCACAAGTGAGCAAATCTATTCTAGGCCTATGCAATTGATGAGCAGCCAAACTTGCCTTTGTAGTAAAAACTTTACAGAGAAACCTGACCTATTCTAGCAAGAACTAAGATTTGGGTCATCATAAAGGCATTTTCGCTTTGTTATATACTACTTCATAGTGAAAGAAGAATTGATTTTAAGTAACCAACAAAGAGCACAAACTAATTTATCCAATAACACAACATCCACGTGCACATTGCCTATGATCCAGTGAGAAATTACAGATGATATTTCTCATTCTACCATATGTCTACATGTATTGGCTTAATGCACAATGACCATCTCTAGTTTGTCTCTATTAAAAGGAACACCTTAATCCTCCGACATCTGCCCCTTCTCACAAGAAAAATAGAACATTTCAAACACATCTAAGTTGCAGGTCGATTATATTAATAACTTTGGTTCTCATAGATCATTCAGTTGAAGAATTTTAGTTTTATATCATCCATGTGATAAGTGTCATTTATGTGAACATACTAAAGGCTCTTCCCTACGTGTGCCATATGAAGTTTAGCTATGATCTATTTCCACATGGTTTCATCAACCTCTAAACTCCACTAACATGCCACTTGCAGGAAAATATGAAAAAAAGACACATAAAAAGAATCCAACAAAATGAAGGTCAGTTCATGCATCTCAGAATACCTGAACTTTGGAATCTCAAGATCTCCAGAGCTGATTTTATCTCCATGCTCTGAAGTTCCAATAGAATAATCGTAGCCACCCTACAAAGATTCAAAGAATTCAACACTGGGACTAAAAATGCAGGACCTCCTGAAGATGCATGGAAGTTGCAAAGCATGTTAGTGGAAACTGTCCTATGCCCCCCCCAACAAAACCATAGAAAATGTTCAATACCTGATAAGGGCATTCTTTGAACACACAACTAATATTACTAGAGTAGCGCACATTGTAACCCCAATAAAGCCCCATCTTTTTGCTTGGCTCTGAACGGTCCACTGCTTGCCGTATACAATCTGTGTACAATACACAAGAATTACTTTCTGTAAAAGCAAATAATTTGTGGAAAAAGGAATATGCACTCTTCTCAGATTCAAATTCCACACTGTAAGAGAACTCATAATGCATGTTGTTTTTGTTCAACTGAAGTAACATTCGGCTTAAGTAACCAATTTGTCATTGGCAGTTTCACAGGTCATTGCAGAATAGCATATTATTTATATACAACAGAAAAAGAAATGAGAACCTAATATTTTTTATTAGTTGTTAAATCTGTGGAACTATGCAACACTACCAGATGCATTCCTGTAGTCTGTAGGAGACAACCACTATGATAGTTCTGTCAACCCATCACTAAGAGCCAGAACCAACCAGGAATATCCACTATGCAATCAAAAGAACAATATTCACGCTTGGTATACATAAATTCTAGAATGAAAACAGAGAAGAGGTAGTTTATGTAGAATCCTTGAAATCACTTTCAACCAAGCATTGCATGCAAGAGACTTTCAAAGAGAATTCAGCCAAACAACAATGAACTGTACAGTATATAGTATATACACCTAAAGGGCAAACTTTTCTTCAAATAAGCAACTAACATACATATAGAAAGTCAATAAGATATACATTGCAAATCTAAATGTGTCCTGTAAAGTAAAAAACATGCAAAACTCATCAACTTAAACATGGAAACCAAAAGAAAACAATAACATGAAAGTTTCAAACTGAAACAAAATAATACTAGTCCAAATTCACCAGTCATTTGTCATTGGCTTTGTTAACACCGGATTTGACTTTACAATTCTGAGTGTTAATCTATAGTACATATTCATGGACATCATTCAGGGTGAGCTCATGTTGATTTTTTTATGGTGGCTCAAGCACATGTAGTTTCTTTTCAATTTTAGCATGAACTTGAACCATAAACAATGCAGCAACACAAAATACAATAGCTGCAGTAAACCAAGATCACAAGAAGAATAACCATGCACAAGACACAAGAAGTTATCCTGGGAAAACCCTTCTCAACCAAGGGAAAAACCCAGCTACCCTTTGCTATATTGCCAAGAGAAGAAACCCTCTCCACCGAAAAGTATGGGTGCCAACAAAGGTGGCCCTCAAGACAAAACCCTAGCGCACACAATAGGGTTCTCTATGACTAAGACAAATAGCACATGAGAAGTGCGCACCAAATTACAACTCTCCAAGTAATGCGTTGTGAGTGAATGAGATATGATCCACAATGGGGATCATTCACTAATAAATACAAGTCATAACACATGAATACATGTGTCTCTTCATTGGCACAATTGGGCCAACTTGTACAGCTCAAAAATGCAATTTATAATTACATAATATATAAATGTTTTTTTACAGTGGGGCCGACTTGTACCCTTCACAATACAAAATAGGGTTTTACAATAATCTTACTCTTAAACAATATAGCAAAGGATCTCATAAACATCCTCTAGTGCTCTGCCACTAGGGACAAGTCCACATGTGTTCATTCACAAGGGACAACACTCTCAACAGATCAACTCAACTAAATCCATAGGAGTACGAACTAGAGAGCCATCTCAAGTCAACTCAACTAAGTCCATAGGAGTATGACAGGAGACCATCTCAAGTCATCTCAACTCAGTCCAGAAGAGCATGACAAGAGACCAACACAAATCATCTCTACTTAGTCCAGAGGATTATGACTCACCTATCCCATAGGTGTTCTCACAGATCATCTCAACTCAGCCCAGAGGAGTACGATCTGGAGAATGTCTCATGAAGTTGCAATCATCAACACTCCCTCTCAGCTAGGGAGGCATTCTCCACCAGGCCAAGTTTCTCACAAAAGTACTCAAACTTTGTACTAGCAAGCGGTTTGGTGAAGACATCTGCAACTTGCTCGTGTGTAGAAAGGTACTGCACATGTACTTCTTTCCTCTACACCATATCTTTGATGTAATGGTATTTGATCTCGATGTGTTCGATTTATCGTGAAACACCGGATTCTCTAAGAGCTTCACATAACTCTGTTTATCGCAATGGATAACGATGGAATCCATTTCATGTCCAAATGAGTCTGCAAGGAGCTTGCAAAGCCACACTGCTTCGCAGACTGCCACACATAATACAATGCACTCTGCTTCTGCGGTACTCAAAGCCACGGAAGTTTGTTTCATGCTGCACCAGGAAACCATGGCAGATCCAAAAGTAAAACAACAACCGGAGGTGCTCTTCTGGTCCACTGCGCTCCTTGCCCAATCTGCACCGACATATCCCTGCAATCTCATCTCTACACCGGAGGCATATCTTAGTCCATAACCAACTGTGCCTCATAAATATCTCAACACATGCTTTTCTGCTATCCAGTGTGTCTGTCTCGGCTGACTCATAAACTAGTTGAGTACACTCACTGCATAGCATATATCAGGTCTGGTGTTAACTAGATACATCAATGATCCAATCAGCTATCTGTAAAAATGTGGATCAATGTCGCCTGAATCAGAAGAACTCTCGTTCAGTTTCTTCAAATTCATCACCATCAGTGTAGCCATGGGCTTGCAGTCTGTCATCCCAAATTTCTTCAATATCTTAACTGTGTATTTCCCCTGACTCAGGAGAATCTCATCGGTCCTCTGCCACACTTCTAGTCCCAAGAAGTAGTGCATCATACCAAGGTCCTTCATCTCGAATTCAGAAGCCAATGCACGCTTGCATTCAACAATAAGGCTTTCTGAATCGATGAGGAATAAGTCATCAAAATATAGGACCAAAATCAGGCCCTCGTCACCAACAATGTTGTAGTATAGTCTGGGATCAGCAACACTCTTGTTGAAGCCCAAACTCATCAAGTATCCATCAATCTTCTCATACCATGCACGAGTTGCTTATTTTAGTCCATACAAGGATTTCTTCAACCTGCACACATGAGACTCCTTCTCATGTATCATGAATCCATCTAGCTGCTCGATGTAAACTTCTTCCTCAATCTCTCCATTGAGAAAGGTTGTCTCCACATCCATCTGATGTAGTTTCCAGTGCATGGATGCAGCAAGGGCAATAATTGTACAGATGGAAGTGTATCGGGCAACAGAAGCAAATGTCTCCTCATAATCTATTCCCTCCACCTGAGAGAATCCTCTAGCCACAAATCTCGCTTTGTACTTCTCGACACTTCCATCAGTTGCATGTTTGATCTTATAGATCCACTTGGAAGTCACTACAGACTTCCCTTTCGATCTCGAAACAATATCCCACACATCATTCTTCATGATGGACTGATACTCTTCGATCATGGCATCGTGTCAAACCTGTTGACCTGCTACTTCTCCATGACAAGAAGGTTCAGTATCAATGATGTGGCTCATAGCTGAAACATAGCTCGAAAATATCTGTGGTCTCTCTGCCATGTGCAAGATATCATAAAGAAACCTTTTGTCCACAAGTTTTGCTAGCTCTACTTTCTTCTCAAATAGTTTGACTCCCTTTGATTCAAGTGACTCCCTCTGAAGTCTGAAGAATAAACATCTGTCCTAGAGGAAATTGTGACATCATCATTTTCCTGTGTTGCTATCCTGGAGACATCCCATGCTTTCTCAGGTCCTTTACTGCCTCTACAATACTTTACTAAGCAAAGAGAAATATGGGCTCCCGTACCATGGATCATAAGAAATCTAGCCTCCCGTACTAGGATAATAACCAAGATGGCCTCCCGTAGGGATAACAACCAAAACGGCCTCCTATACTAGGATAATAACCAACCAAGAAAAATTGGACTCTCGTACTAGGGATAATGGTCCAAGTCATGAGGGCTCCCATAGTAGCGATAATACCCTTCATTATAAAATGCAAGCTACTACAGAGTAATGAAGAAATCAAATAAGGAATGTAGTACAAAAATTACCTTAGTCTACAATCACACTCAATCTTGCTTTTGGTCCTCCTGAGAAGGTTGAGATAGAGAAGAACTCCTCATCGTTCTTGCTTGCGTTCCTTGACTTCTTTTGAGGTGGCTTTTGATCAACATGTCGCTTTCCTTTCTTCCACGAAGGACAATGATTCGCATAGTGACGAGGGCTTGATCATAATGGAAACCTTGCACATCACTAGCTGCAAGTCTAGTCTCCTCGATATCCACTAAAGCTTGAATAACGTGCACTTACTCAAAAATCATGCCAAGGATCATTCTTGAAACAAGTTTTCATTGCTTTCTTGGAGGATCCCTAGGCGAAGCATCTAGAAGGTTTATACATAGGCTTTTATCTCTTACCCAACAGCAATCCCTCTGGGCCTTCAGCCCCTTCTTCCCACAGAATGAGGGACAACCACTACTTGGGTCAATACACCCTAAAATCCCAAGAGATAAGGAAATGGGGGTTTTAAGTGATGAAAAGTGGTAAGTAGGGTTGGGAACGGTACGATGGCTCTTCAAGGGAGTTCATAGTAGCAAACTCATTCCCAAGGAAGACCACTTACTAGGGCACAATGTCAACCACCAATGTAACGACCCTGCTTAAATAGATGTATAGGATTATTAATTATAATTAATTTAATAATCTAATTGTCCTAAAAGTTAGCTAAATAATAATTATTTCTTAAATAACTTTAACTAATTAATTATTATTAATTACTTGTTCATGATTGTCAAGGATTAATTAATTATTAATTAACTCATTAATTAATTAAGTAAAGAATTAAAGGGGGTTAATAAATTATATTGTTAAATTAAAGCTTACATATCGGGAAGGGATAGGACATTAAATATAAGATAAGATAATAAATAAAGGGGATAAGGAACATGAATAATGGGATAAGGGGCATTAACTACGAAAGGATAAGATAATTAATAAAGGGATAAGGAAAGTAATGAAGGAGGGAAAAGTTGGTGAAGGGGCAATATGAGGGGAGGTTTACGAAGGAAGGAGGGGGATCATTATACGAGGGATTATTATTTTTCTTTGGGGCTCTCTTGGATTTGGAGGGAGGAGAGTTGAGTTCTGGAGTCGGGAGGATTAGTTCAGGGGGCACCAGTTTGTTGGGGGTTTTGGGCACGGGGGCCAGGATATCCATATGGTATCCTGGAGCTAGGTAGTTGTCCTAGTTGGCAGGGTGGAACAAGGTTTGGGCAGTGTTTACACAGTTCAACAACGGTCAACAAGGCAAGTGGAAAGAGAAGGGTTAGCATCAGACCCAGGTATGTTAAATTACATATTTGTTTTATTTTTGTTATGAAATCATTATTCATTATGATAAATTTATATGCATATGTGCGTAATTTATAAGAAATTACTGAGTTACTGAAATCAAGTAGAAATTATTGTTTCAACTTAAGGAATTAATGGATGTTAAATTTATTTGGCTACTACAACCAAGGTGAAACAGGGCAAAAGGCATAATGTCCATGCATATGTCATGAAATATAAAGCAGTCTAAGATACGACATACTCAAATGCCTCAAATATTGAAATGACACTCACCATAATACCTGACTTGTACCTCATGGAGCAAGGCTCAGTGCCTCTCGGAAGCCAGTTGGTGTGGTGGATTCCATCTGAAAATCTATGACCTCTGTGGTGGTGAGAAGGGTCTCCATCTCTGCAAATGGATATTGTTGGTTATGTAGTCTCTCGGCACTCCATATCCGCAACCTAAGGGCCTCTAGATATAATCTCCTTAGTTATCCCACAAAATAGGGATAACATTTGGCTCCTACTTGGGGACATGTGCTCATCATAGAGTGCATGAGAACCGTAGCATCTCCTGGTAGACCTGTGCCTGCCAAAACTCAGACAAAAGCATCAGAGCATCTAGGGTGGTGCTATCACCCTTCATTCATATATATAAAAATCCAATATAAAACTAAATTAGGTAAGAAAAAATCTGACATTTTTTCAAAAATTTCTAAGCTAAGCATGACATCAATATGCAAGTAAGGGAAAATGAAATATGAAATGCATCTAAACTAATATTAGCAATCAAGATGCAAATGCAGGAAATCAAGATGACCTACCTACTTACCTGAGGTCTTGGGGCCCTAAAGATCAGGTGATGGGTGATGTTAGGTGAAGTCATACAACCAGTGCAACCAGTTGGTCACCTCATCAAAGTATCCCCCCTGTGTTTAATTACGTAATACAACAAAGATAAGTCAAGCACATAATAATCATGAGTATAAACACACATATAATCGATCATGAAATAAAACTCATGGAGATTGATGGGAGGGAAGAAATCCTACTGGAAAGAGAAACCATCAGCCTGATCATCCCGCCTGAAAGTGTAACCACAAGCCTGATCAATCCATCTCTAAAGAGGGCTACCATATGTAAACGACGACTTGTCTTCATCTTCGCTCAGAAAATAATTGCTCCTTGAAGGTTGAGAAAGGATAAGAGATCCCAAGAAAACCTATTGGTTTCCCATATAAGGGTAAGGAATAGCCTTATGTCTAGAGAAAAACTCCTCCCTTGGAATTAGGAAATGTCATTTCTTTGTCTGCAAATATTCTCCCAAAATCTCAACATGAAAGTACTTCTGTTTGGTGAAGTCATACAACCAGTGCAACCACTTGATCATCTCATCAAAGTATCTCCCGTGTGCATCATATAATACAACAAAGATAAGTCAAGCACGTAATAATCATGAGTATAAACACACATATAATCGATCATGAAATAAAACTCATGGAGATGGGTGGGAGGGAGAAAATCCTACTGGAAAGAGAAACCATCAGCCTGATCATCCCACCTGAAAGTGTAGCCACAAGCCTGATCAATCCATCTCTGAAGGGGGATACCATATGTAAACGACAGCTTTTCTTCATCTTCGCTCAACATATCACTGCTCCCTGAAGGTTGAGAAAGGATAAGAGATCCCAATAAAACCTATTGGTTTCCCATATAAGGGTAAGGAACAGCCTTATGTCTAGAGAAAAACTCCTCCCTTGGACTTAGGAAACATCGTTTCTTTGTCTGCAAATATTCTCCCAAAATCTCAAAATGAAAGTACTTTTGTTTGGTAGTGTGGACCTCGAAGTACCTCTGGCTGGCCATGACCTAGTGCCTATCAAAGTCTGAGCATGATGGTTAAAAATCCTCACGAAACAAATCTGCATCCTCAAAAGGGTATGCATCAAGGGACGAATGAAGATCACTCTGAATATGCTGCAACAAGTCATCCTCGAAAGGGTGGTACAAATCTATAACCATATCATCATCAAGCTGCCAAATGTCTAAACCATATACGTATGAAGACCAGACCTCTGAAGATGATACTCCAACCCCCTCTGCCTGAGAGCTACCCTCAACGTCATAAATGGGATCTCTATCAACAATGAAGCAAACCACATCCCATCTACGTCTCCTAACCTGTATGAAATCATCAATGTGGTCATCAACTATATCCTAGGGTTGTTCCACGAATTCATCATCATCATGGGAGTTGATTACTTCTTCACAAGATTGGATAACTTTGTTTCCTTCAAAAGGGAAATCAGATAATATCGTCTCGTTTAGGCCTTCTGCAAGAGAGACTTCATCAAGATCCTTTTGGTGATTTTCTTCATTTCCAAAGTCATGGAACAAAGCATCATCAAAGTTTTCAAAAGGATTATAACTCATCATGTTCTCTTTTTGATGTGCAGGAGAAGCAGATGTCTGGATATCCTCATCAACTAGAAGGGAAAATACTTCATCTTCATCACATATCTCATTTGGATCTTCTTCATCAAGATCTTCTTCAAGTTTTTCTTCATGAATATGTTCTTTGGAAAAGTCTTCGTTATCTTCAATAGGATCAAAGAACTCAGCATCTTGATCTTGATCCATAACGAGTTTATAGAGTTCTTCAGGCATGAAGAGTGGTTCATCATCATTCGGGAAGCTTTCCTGGTACCTATATAGCATCGTATAATGAATCTATTCTAAAATATGCAATGACCACTTCCCATGTTGAGTTTGGGGTAGGCCTTTTGTCATAATCGTCGATGATGGCATCAAGCTCTTCTTCTCTTCTTTGAAAAAGCTTAACCAAAAAATTCTTATCAGGGCAAAGTTTCATTAGTTGTTCACAAAACTTGAAATCTTCATCTCTGCCTTGCTTGAGACACTCAAAATTTTCCTCATTGTTTTTGTCAACTTCTTGTCTTTCAACTATTTTTTCAACAAACTCTGGAAGAAGCGTTTCTCTCAAGGCTTCAATAGGATCAAGTTCAAAGCCTTCTCTCGAAAAAGCATCCTCTAGGTCCTGAATTGTATCTTCAAGACTTTGAGCTTCTGGTCCCCAATGTTTAAGGAACTCTCTGATGAGGATTGTCAAAGAAGATATACTTCTTGGCTTGTAAGAATCCTTGATCCAATTCCTCTGTTGACTTCCCAAGGATAGCAAGAACAAACGTAGGCATACATCCTCATGTTGTGCACTCAAAATGTGGATGCATCTGGTATACTCAACAACATGTGCTACGGTCGACAATGGATTACCATCAAAGTTTGGGAGGAGATCAAATTGGTTTACCAGGCACTTGCTTGGATATTCGTCAATAGCTTCGAGATCCAAGGCTTTGTATGCTTCATGAAATCGCCACAAAGCCATGTTTCCATTACTTAGGGTAATACCTCAATGGAGTCACCATATGAGCTCAACGATCATCAAAGGAGGGAAACAGACAAGGGGGAAAGGTGGGTTCGTGGAAGGTGGAGTCCCCAGATGAACTTAAAGGATCTAGAAACTTCAGATCTTGGAAGCATAGGTTGCAGATGATTCTAGACGAGAATGATCTCCTAGAACATGTTACAGTAGGTGTACCAGAACCAGATGAAGAAGAGCAAAAGACCAAGCATCAGAAGAATGAAAAGAAAGCAAGGAGAATCGTGTCAGATTCCGTGAAGGATCACTTGATCCCTCATATATCCGAACTACAAACAACAAGGCAAATGTATGAAGCACTCAGCAGGTTATATGAAAGAAAAGACATCAACCGGAATCTTACCTTAAGAAATCATCTTTGTAATATGAAGATGGAAAACTCAGAATCTGTCACATCCTACCTTATGAGAGTTTCTCAGATCAGAGATCAGCTTGCAGCTATTGGAGATGTCATTAGTGACAAGGAGCTTGTAACCACAACCCTAACTAGGTTTCTAACATTTTGGATTCCTTTTGTACAAGGAGTGTGTGCAAGAAGCAAGTTACCCAAGTTTGATAAGTTATGGGCAGATTGCACACACGAAGAATCTAGACTTTCAAACCAACAGAAGAGATTAATTGTCGATGAAGAGGAAGCTCTTACAGCTCAAAAGAACAAAAGAAGTCCATTCATGAAGAACAATAAAGAAGCTAACTCCGTAAGAGTTCCAGACAAGAAGAAAGATGTTTCAAAGATCAAATGCTACAACTGTCAAAAGTTGGGACACTTTTGCTATGACTGTCCTCAAGGAAAAGGAAAAAGAAAGTATCAAGCACATGTGGCAGAAGAAGAGGAATCTCCTCCCTCAAAAAAAGATTTAACAGAAATTAAGGATTATGTACTTTAAGTTGAAGATAGTTGATCTGAAGAAAGATAGCAAATGGTGGAGTCCGTGGAGCCTCCCCACACAAAAACAAAAGATAAGTATTCATGTTTATTTTTAGTATCTTGTTTACTTTAATACTTTATCATTACAAGTTAAATTTTTATGAGAATGTTAATTAGCCTCGTTTTATTTCAGTGTCTATGCAGACTTATGAAGTATCAAAGAAGAGGATGAAGAAAGAGACAAAATATTTATTTCATGTATGATTACTCATGAGAGTGACAAAGAAAGCATATTGTAAGTAAGTTTACAAGTCTCGGAAGAAAGAACTTATGCCGTGACTTGCAGAAGTTAGACAACACGAGAAGGATGTATGATATGGTGACAGCCAGTAAAGACCAGACAATATCCAGTATTTATATAGGAGCAAGAGGCTCCTAAAGATGCAGATCAAAAATATTCAAGATAAAGAAAATGATGGATACTCAGATATAGTGGATGATATGCAGGTAACTACAGGTTGCTCAAGTACCGTTCTTATAGATGTAAAGGGAGCAGGTTGATCCAGTATGAAGACAGAAAGAAAAAAATATTCGAACTCAAGAAGGCACCCAAGATATTACAGAAGAAAACTTCAAGGATAATGATTAGAAGCTATCAGTTTGGTGCAAGAGGGAGCCATGTCTCTGAGTTCGAAATGAAGGATCGTGATTTGATGCAGTTAGAAAAGCAGATGGATGGTGCCCAGATATTTTGATCAAGATGAAAGCTATC
>JZKD02S2276181.1:568402-578432 GCA_000966675.3 Picea glauca | reverse complement strand
CAATCCCCATTGTGGATTGATCATGTCGGTTATTGTAATAGGACCAAATCCCCTTTTGCGGATTGGTCAAAAAACAATTGTAATAGGCAGAATAAGAAGTCGGCCCCAGCAGATATTAAAGAGGCCCAGAAATATAATAAAGGTGGGTTTACCCACCCAATTTGAGAAGTCGGCCCTGCCAGTGAAGAGACACTTCACACGTGCTAGACTTGTATAAATAAAGAGGCCAGTGCCTCACTTAGACACACAACTCACTTGCTCATTTAGAGACAAGTTTCAGATCTGCTGCTAGAGAAGGAGAGAGATAGTGGCGCATATCTAGGAGAGGACTTTCTGTATTAGTTTAAGAGATCTCTTGGCATTGTATTGGCTATCTATATTAAGGAAGTTTTGTTGGGTTTTCTTCCCCTAGAGGGTTTCCCAGGATAAATGTTGTGTCTCTCGTGATTGTGTATTTCTCAATGATCTTGGATTATGCTATTGTTATCTAATGAAATGCAAGCAACTATAATAATGGCTTAAACATTAACACAAACCTGTACTTATGGATATGAATCTTGTAGAGTAGGTATGATGTTCTATCAGGATGGAGGAGCATTCTTTTAGCTTTGTGGAGGCACCAAAGTTCTAGGTTGCAGGTTCAAAAGGAGTTGATGGGTGTTACAAAAAGCGTTTTTCTCATAAAGAGGGAGTGTTAGCTTTTGGGGTTACTCCAAAAGTGTTTTCACCTTGCTAAGAGAGCACTAGGTCTCCTGGCCCCTTAGTGATGCTTAATGGACATATGGAGGGTTTAGTTTCGGTGGGATGCTTAACCTTGGTTAGAGTGCTAACATAGTGCCTTTACCTAGGAGGTTGTTACCCTGATCGACATGATGACTAACCCATTAGGTGCACACAATGGGGGAGTCGGTTGCTCGATTAAGGGAGGTACCTACCTAGGAGAAGGAGCGTTAGACACTTGAAGGAAGGCACCTGGCCCTAAGATCTTGGGACCATGTGATATACACTTTGGAGGTTGGAGACTTGACTCGAGGACACTTGGGTTGAAGAGAATACTTCATGGAGGTTAGTGACAAACCCAGACACATATGTTGAGGAGGAGCATTGGAGATTAGTGACCTCATTGGAACACATGAGAGGACATGTGGCACATAGTTAGAGGAGGAGAGCTTTTGCATGAGGACACATGGATAACAAATAACCATGGACGAGGGAGCATTGGATTAATAGCACCTGGCCCTAAGAGCTTGGGACCATGTGATATACACTTTGGAGGTTGGAGACTTGACTCGAGGACACTTGGGTTGAAGAAAATACTTCATGGAGGTTAGTGACAAACCCAGACACATATGTTGAGGAGGAGCATTGGAGATTAGTGACCTCATTGGCACACATGAGAGGACATGTGGCACATAGTTAGAGGAGGAGAGCTTTTGCATGAGGACACTTGGATAACAAATAACCATGGACGAGGGAGCATTGATTTAATAGCATGTCGGAGAGTGCACCATCTTGGACAGCAGGCGTTAATCCCAAGGAGGATCACACTTGTAGGGCATTTCACTTTGGGGATTGGATAAATCCTAGTTTCAAACATGTACATCCTCGTATTGTAGAGCGCTCAATGTGTGGTTGCCTTGTTGGTTACTTGTATGGACTTATGTCCTTGTTTAATGTTAGCCTCCCTCACTTACTCTATATATAAAGGGAGGAGAGAGCTCTTGTATTCAATATCACCGTTGTACTCTATTCTTTGAAGTTTGTATTGTCTTGGAGAAGTCTTGGAGGGTGCAAGACAGTAGGGTTCATGAGGAATCGCCAGGAGCTCAACGCTAAAGATAAGATAAGATAATTTTATTAATGTCTGACTAATGACCACAAAAGTAGGTCAAAGGGACTGTTGAGTACAATGATGTCAATAAAATACAATGCAAGAGTACTAAAAGGTCTCCTACAAATGGCAAGATGCAGAAAGCAAAGTCCAATAAGGTGGAGTAGTAGAAAGTGAGATCTACCCCAAGACATGAGGAGCCCTTGGCACCAAACTCAGACACCTACATTGATGATGGGATGTATCGTAGGAGAAGATGATTTAAGGACAAGAGGAACCAAAAGAAAGGAAGTAGATCTGTCATGTGGATCTATCTCTCCTACCATCCGAGGTCGAATGAAAAAAGTTGAGTATAGTCGGTTGTCCCAGGGGGGACCTAGTGGGGTGTCTGGATCGTCTGTTGTGTTGTTGATTGGTAGAGGTAGTGCACCAACGAGTTCTGAGAGATCTCATCCGTCTCCTAAAAGGGGATCTAGTCTGGCTATGTCGCCGAAATCTCGTGGGACAAGGAAAGGTCCCACGGGTCCGCATTGATCTAGAGTCCAGAGATACGCTGGTGTCGATCTGTCTCTTAGTGCCCCTTCCTAAGAGTAGCACTAAGAAGAAGGAGGTGATCCGCCGAATAGGGTCTGGTCTAGTAAGAGGCTGAAGAGTATGGGTTCGAAGCCTGAGGGTCTCCTATATGTATAAGGCTAAACATCGTTGATATGGATACCTAAAGAAGTCAGTGAGGGTCTGAGTCCCCCTAAATAAGTAACGAAACCACCCCCTAGTCTGGGCCGACTTCTCTTTCTAGAGGCTAAAAACTCAATATTAATTATTTTCTTTAGTCAACTTGTCTTCTAAGGTTATGTCCAATGCTTTAGGGTTTCTTCTTGCTTCCCGGAATATTCTAGTCTTGTCAGGGTTGCACGTGGAGGTTTAATACCTCCCGCAGCTACCATAATATCAAGGGACACATACAAAAATCCATATTATAGCATTCACTTGTATTCATATAACCCAATAATAATCTAATTTTAAGGTCACGGCCAAGCCAGACACCAAATTGGTATATGAGACCCCCTCCGCCCAGCGATTTGACTGGTAAATTCTACGGAGGTATACATACCCTACCTCCCTCTGGATTTGAACATGTGACCTCTTAGGAGGAAGCACATGTTCTTAACCATTAGGCCCACTCAGGCTCCACAAAAAGAAGAAGGATAAACAATGTCCATAAATGATCAAAAACAATTAAGGAGACAGTGTGTTCATCAAAATACCAAAATAATCTTTAGAATGGATCTAGCTAACTACATTAAGATTCAAAAGCAAAGCACAACATGAATCAAGGAAAAAAGAACTTCCTTTATTTATTATACCAAATATCTACTTTTTCTCTAAAGAGAATGTAACATAAGATACAACCTTCACGATATGGAACCCACTCATGCTTGCGTGCGTGGTGAGGAGCATCCAAAGGAGGCAACAAACCCTACAAAATATTGCTCCCGAAAAACATCAAAAAAGCCATTACATGTCATTTGCATATTAGTGAAATATATCACAATTCTTTATATGTAGATGCAAAGGTTAGATATACATACCACATGCCTTAGGTCATTATGTCTAGGGACAAAAGTGCGACGCAAATATTGCGGTATATCAAGATAGTTTAAGATTCTTGCCATAAATAATGCACCACTTTTATTTTTTTCATCAGCATCCCAAATTGATATATTTGATGTGGTTGCTTTTGCTTGGTCATCAAACACTATCACCTATTTAAACATAAGCACCCAATTTTAAGCTCGTTAACTTCGCATTTTTAATCATGAACTATAGCAACTATGTTACTCATTAATACATGGTAAAATGTTTTGAAGCTCAAAGTGTGCAACAAAGAAAAGGAAAAAAACTAATAATCTTAGCAAATCAAGTGGCTTGCAAACAATTTTGGAATAAGATGAACAAAGAATGAGTCACATTCACTATACTATAAAAGAGAGAGGGAGAGAGAACATTAAATAACAAACATCATAATTATGGAAACTAATAATTGTGGCAAATCTAGTAGAGAGCTGTAATTTTTTCATCTCCATAAAGGAAATGAAAATGAACATCATCCTTTACTTATGCCCTTGCAGTAATGATCTAAAGTCAAGATGAGAGCAATCTATAGCTAAAGTTCAAATGGATAGATAGCATTGTAAAAGAAAAGCACACTTGAGTTTCTACCATATAATTTGTAGTACTAAATGTAATTTAATAACACACTTTATGGTCCTTAGAATAGGTTGTGTTGACCTTTGAGTCAGTTTATTTGGGTTTCCATCTTATGTTTTGCTAAAAAATTTAACTTGATGCTAAACTTAAATCCAAGGTCTATGCTAGTTTTACATGTATATATCTATTTTCTTCAAATTCCTTCATTTTCAAGTAGTTGTGGTTGAAAGGAGCTTTAAAAAAGGAACTTAAACCAAATCTAACTATTGCATAAATTTACAAAGAATTTAATTTCTAATCAAAGTTAAGTGGATTAAATCCTATGAGAGTTGTTGAGCACACAAGGAACACCATAGAGATAATAAGTAATTTGTTGGCAGGGGTACAAGAAATCCAATTCACCAAAAATGAGACACTTGGCAATGCAAAAGGGGTGATGTGTTGCCCACAAGACTATGGTATAGTGACAAGCAACGAGGTGATCAGGCATGTATTAACGCGGAGACCCAAGTTCAAAACCCTCCGAGTGGGTACGGATGAGGCCAGGTGCAAGTCCTGGGTGACTTTGACGACATAGATATGACCCTCATAGCACGATAGCTTAGCCAAAGAGAATTTATAAGAAGTATTTATCAATAAAAAAGGGGGTGACGTAACTTAGTCATAGTTAACTTAGTCCAAGATAAATTATACGGATGAGGCCAGGTGCAAGTCTTGGGTGACTTATACGAATAAAAAGGGGGTGATATACAAATGAGGCCAGGTGCAAGTCTTGGGTGATTTTGACGAAATAGATATGCCCCTCATAGCACGGTAGATTAGCCAAAGAGATTTTATAAGAAGTATTTATCAATAAAAAAAGGGGGCGATGTAACTTAGACATAGTTAACTTAGTCCAACATAAATTATATTCATAATTTATAATATTATATTTATAACTCATATTCTTGGAAATAATTGTAAACCTTACCTAACACTCCACCTACCTCCACCTACCATAATTTTATACTCGTATAAATATCTCACGGAATATAGATTGTACAACATACACATCTACAACTATCTCCTTTGTACTTGCAACAATGTTATCAGAATCATACCAATTTTGTGAAACCATCTGATTCGACCAATTTACAAAGGTTTTCATTATTGATGATTGCAACTATGTGAGACATTCTCCAGCTTACAAACCTGAGAGATGTTGACCATTGCAACTATGTGAGACTTTCTCCAGCTTACAAACCTGAGAGAAAGCCCCTGAGAAGGGTGTGTGGTTCCTATCTGAGACAGAGACGAAACGTGGAGATGACCTCCTCCATTCAGAGAGTTGAGAAGAACTCCAGATGATTCTCCTGTGTAACGCAGGGAGAAAGGCGATCTACAGAGTTGGGCGTGTCTGTGGCTAAGCACAAGGTGAACGTGTGAAATCCCAAAGTGTTGGGTGCATCGTCATGAGAATAGAAATGAAGATGATGTATTAGCCTCCTCTGAGCAAAAGAGTTGACGAGAAACTCCAGATGATTCTCCTATGTAATGCAGTGGGAAAGAAGATCTGTTGAATGGACATGCATGTGGACGAGCACAGGTGAACGTAATCCTAGTGGCTGAGCACTAGTGAAGAAGTGGTTCTTCTATGTAATGCAGTGAGCCAATGATATGGACATCCCTATGGATGTGCCCCTAGTGGATGAGCACTAGTGGGTGTATAAGATCCCTTGTTATATTGTTCAAGAGTCAGACCTGCCTATAACGCTAATTGTAATGTAAAGGGTACAGGTCGGCCCCACCTTAATGTGACTAATAATTAATGTAAAAGATAATTAATCTGGTTAATATTAATTATATTATAAGCTAGTGAGGTCGGCCCTGTTGTGCCAATAGACACTTTTGTTGACAAGTAGGTAGATTCCCCATTGTGGAATCATATCTCACACACAAGTTTGGAAACTTCAGCAAGCATATCTTCTTGGGAAAAGTGCGCACTTCTCTTGGGCACTAGTCTTCTAGGGTTTGAGCACCCTCTTGTGTGCTAGGTCTTATTAGTGGTGAAGGTCTTTCTCTTGAAGAATATACCAAAGGATTTGGTTGGGTTTTCTTCCCTTGTTGAGAAGGGTTTCCCAGGATACTTATTGTGTTCTTGTGCATGGTGTTTCTTCTTGTGAAGATGGTTGTTGCAACATTATTGTTTATGGTTAAGACAAATGCAAAATTGGAATGAACTAAATGCTTAACCTAGCTTATTGAAAAAAATCAACATGGTATCAGAGCATAGGTCTTGAAGATCCCATTGCACAAACATTTTCCAGCCATTCTCTCTCACTTCTGCAAAAACCGTACAACCCTCCTAGGGTTTCCAGAAATTTCGTACGGCCTACTCTTCTGAGGGTTTTCAGCATTTAAAACTTGGACGTTGGGGATAAAAAGGACATAGGTGTGTACGGCCTCCTTCATCGCACCTCCAGCAAGTCTCAGATTGCATTTCCGAGCATTTTGACTTTTTGGCCCTAGGGTGTTTAGGGTTTCGCCAATTTCTGCAGAAATTTTAGAATTGTATTTCTACAACTCTTTGAAGAAGCTCTTTAGCTTACCAGGGCTACATTTTTCTCAAGGCTTATTGTTGGCAGTCATAAACCCAACAAAACCTAAGAGTACTAGCCTAGCCTAGCCGTTAGGTTTTCTACCCTAGTTGACAAGGGTTTGTGAAGAATTCAAAGATGAGCAAAATCATGATGGGAGGCAAGCTTGATGATTCAAGCAAACTCAATTCCAGGAAGACAAGACCTCAAAGAAAGGAAGACATCAACATCTCAGTACTCTCAGGTATGGTCCCTACCAATGATAATACTTGGTTAATTGATAGTGGTGCCTCCAGGCACATGACCGGTCTTAGAAATCACCTAACACATTTTGTTGAGAAAGAGACACATCTACATGTTGTCCTTGGAGATGATGCCAGATATAATGTAAGAGGAGTTGGAACTTCTACCTTCCAACTAGATTTAGATATGCAGCTTAAATTAGAAGAAGTACTATATGTACCCGGAATGAAGAGAAACCTTGTCTCTATTTCGGCCTTGGAAGACAAAGGCTACAAGTTTACTTTCTCAGAAGGAAGAGTTCTTGCATGGCACAAAGACTCTCATATAAGTTCTTCCAAGGTAATTGGTGTCCGAGAAAACAGCTTGTATAGATTGACCATCAAACCATTCCAAGCCTTATTACATGACATTATCAGCTTGAGTGAGTTATGGCATAGAAGACTTGCTCACATTCATTATAGAGCTCTTCCAGCTCTAGGAAAAATGGTAACAGGTCTACCAGAGATACAGATCCAGCATAAAGGTGTTTGCAAAGGTTGTGCCCTTGGCAAAAATGTTAAAGGATCCTTCCCAAGCAGTGACAATAGATCCAAGGAAATCTTGGACTTCATACATTCAGACATATGTGGTCCAATGACTGTTGCATCTTTAAATGGGTGCTTATACTATGTACTCTTCATAGATGATCACTACAGGAAAACTTGGATTTACTTTCTAAAGAACAAGGATGGAGTCCTTACAAAATTTCAAGAACTCAAAGCTCAGATTGAGAACCAGACCGGAAGAAAAATCAAAATATTAAGATCAGATAATGGAGGAGAATACACCTCAAAAGAATTCAACAGTTTTTGTATTAAAGCAGGAATCAAGAGGGAGTTCACAGTTCCCTACAACCCTCAACAAAATGGGGTAGCCGAAAGGAAAAACAGAATTATCATTGAGGCAACAAAAGCAATGATACATGATCAGAGTCTACCTATGACTCTATGGGCAGAAGCATGTATGACAGCAGTATATGTTCAAAATAGAAGCCCTCATCAGGTCCTAAAGAACATTACTCCAGAAGAAGCCTTCACCGGAGTGAAGCCCTATTGTCGTCCTTATACACACTTGCAAACGTGAGCTAAGTCTGGCTCACTTAGTGTGTCCTTGGAGGCACAATGCCTAGATTCATAGCCCACGCTGTCACTTTGACCGGAACCTTCTGTCTAGGCTCACTCCTTTCTCAAAAAATTTTAAGCTAAGCAACTTAATTAATTGCCTACCTATTTGGGAGAGGAATACCCCAAAAGGTTGGTTTAGGGTTTATTTTGTGATTTAAGATCTAATCGGTTAATGTTTTAAATATTCTAGATCTAGATCTAACACTTAATAATTCTCTAGCTTAAGCCTATTGGGCCTCATAATCAACTTAACTAGATCTCATGCATGCTTAGTTCACTACAAGTGTTTATCTTTAAGTTTCATGCTTAGATCTATAATCGTTGATGTTTAAATGCTTCAATAAGTAGATGGTGTTCTTCTCCATTGCATAGATCTCTTAATGCCATATGCTTGAAGTAACTTGTTTCTAAGTTGATAAGTAGGCAACATCTAAATCTTTTTCTCTTTCACACTTAATGCTCTTGAATATGATATAAGTGTGATTGTTTCTTTTCTATTGGTTGGCAAGTTGTTCTTGCGCTTGTTATTTTTTTTTCAAGCTATCTAATTGTGCAATCAAGTGACATATGTATGTGTTAATGCTCTTAATCTCATAAACTTAATCAACACATCTTTAAGGCTGAAGTGAGTTTCGGCCAAGACACTAAATCACTCTTTAAAAGTGTCATAAAACTCTTAAAACACTCCAAAACACTCCTAAAAGTCTACCTAACTTATATAATAACTTAATAGACTATTTAGGGTACCTTAGACCACCATCTTCACCATCTAAAATGGGACTTGAGGAATGCAACGGAGGGTGTAGGCAGGGGACTGTTTCACGACGCACAGGATGTGTCCTCTCCGGAAGTACTTTTGTCTTAGGACTGACTGAGAAAGCTAGGGTTAGCCTCGTTGCTATACTATCTTGAGCATCCAGCAGTTATTTGGCAATAGGGGGAGGAGGCTTTGGTGAAAGCTTCATAAAACTTAACAATCTTAAGAAATCTTAACAACTCAACCTTGGGCTTAATATAATAAATACCTTGAGGGTTTAATAACTAAGAGTGAGTCATATTCATCAAGGTTACCAAAACCGGACCGGTCATTGAACCAGTCGACCCAAAAAACCGGAACCGAACCAGAACCGGAAAGAAACCGGATCAAAAAACCGATCACTAAAAATATATAAAATATTCAAATTTTGAAAAAAAAATACATATTCATGTGCATCCATGTGAATCCAAACCAGTATACAAAAATTTGCAAAGTTTCTCATATATATATATAATAAGTAACATTGTATAAAACCAAAATAGCACTAACAGTAAGTGGCAAGTGCACTCAATAGCCATATGAATATCTAGATTATGAATCAAAATACATCATCAAAAAGGCTCTAAATGGCCTATAAAGTCCAAAAATAACTCTAGAGTCTAGGCTAGAGGCTAGAGAGTAGAGATTACACAATCTAATAGTTTGAATCTACATACTGAAACTCAGAATCTGACTAAGACTCAGACTCAGAGTCATCATCTACATCCTCAACATGAGTAGACTCAACAGAGGGATTCCGAACCTGACTTGATTCCCCTGGTCCATAAGGTAAAGATACAGTTGCAACATCAGTGCACACATTCTCTTGTTTTGTCTGGGGATCCAAATCCATCCAGGAACGGTCTTCACTGTCACACGTTGTTGGTTGGGTCTCTTTTTTTTTACTTTTTTATAAAAAATTGCAAATCCCATCACTTTTCAGAACATAAAAAAAAAAAAAAAAAAAAAAAAAAGCGGAAAACGGTTTTGTACAGGACCGGTCGGTTCCGTACAGAACCGGTCAAAAGCGGTTTGAACCGGTCGGACCGGCCGGTTTTACCGGTTCTGGTAACACTGATCTTCATAACACTTGTTCTTAAATCTTTAAATCTTCTTTGTTGATGTGGTAATATGTTGATGACAATCTTGTAAATGTTATGTGATGCTTTAATCTCTTTATATCCTGCACAAACACAAAATAATTAAAGTGGTT
>JZKD02S2276181.1:549872-563219 GCA_000966675.3 Picea glauca | reverse complement strand
TAAAACTAACTCCTAGAACTTAACTCTAAAACTAATCTAGAAACTAGGGACTACCCCCCTTGGCTTCCCTAGGAGTGAGCCTAGACGGAAGAGGTTCCGGTCAAAGTGATGGCGTAGGCTGTGAACCTAGGCATTGTGCCTCCAAGGACACACTAAGTGAACCGGACTTAGTTCACGTTTGCAAGTGTGTATAAGGACGGCAACAAGCCCGAGATTGGACACTTCAAAATATTTGGATGTCCAGTATATCTTCATGTACCCAAAGAAAAGAGATCCAAACTAGAACCTTCAGGAAGGAAGGGCACATTTGTTGGATACAGTGAATCCTCAAAAGCTTATCGAATCTACATTCCTGGTCAGAGACAAATTGAAGCAGAGATGCTACTTTTGAAGAAGAAGTAACCTTCCAGAAATCCAGAGAAGCTGAGATGGAAATTGATAGTGAGACAATACCTTCTCCTCCCTCAGCAATTCAAAGGGAGATAGATATTATTCCAGATGATCCAATAGCTCCAGTTGATCCAGTCGTTCCAGTTGATTCAGTTGCTCCAAGCAACATACCCAGAGATATTACGGTTGGACATAAAAGGCCTGCTTGGGCCCGACAAACTCTACAAGAAGCAGAAGCGCATAAAGCTCCACAAGGAACAACCAGAGAGAGCAAAAGACCAAAGAGATTCTCAAGCTACCTTTCAACTATGATCCACATTATTGACTCAGAGCCAACTTGTCATGGAGAAGCTTCAGGTGAACAAGTATGGCAAGATGCCATGACTGAAGAATACCAATATTAAAAAATGATGTATGGGATGTTGTTCCAAGACCAGAGGGAAAGTCCGTAGCGACTTCCAAATGGATTTATAAAATCAAGCATGTTGTTGATGGAAGCATTGAAAAATACAAAGCAAGATCTGTGGCCAGAGGGTTTTCACAAATAGAGGGAGTTGACTATGACGAGACTTTTGCACCAGTAGCCCAATATACCTCCATCCGATCTATCATTGCACTAGTTGCTTCCATGGGTTGGAAGCTACATCAGATGGATGTAAAGACAGTCTTTTTCAATGGTGAAATTGAGGAAGAAGTTTATATTGAGCAGCCAGAAGGTTTCGTTGTACACAAYGAAAAATCTCATGTATGCAGGTTGAAGAAAGCCCTATATGGTCTAAAGCAAGCACCACGTGCTTGGTACGAGAAAATGGATGGATTTCTGATGAGTTTGGGCTTCAACAAAAGTGTTGCTAATCCAAACTTAAATTATCACATTGATGGCAATGAGTGTTTGATTTTGGTCTTATATGTGGATGACATTTTCCTCACCGGTTCAGAAAGACTCATTGTTGAATGCAAACAAGCATTGACTGCTAAATTTGAAATGAAGGATTTGGGCTTGATGCACTATTTCTTGGGACTAGAAGTATGGCAGAGAACAGATGAGATTTTCCTAAGTCAAGAAAAATATACTATGGAGATACTGAAAAAGTTCAGTATGACAGAATGCAAATCCATGCCCACTCCGATGGTAATGGATTTGAAGAAAATGAGTGATATTGATTCAGGAGATGTAGATCCACACTTATATTGACAATTGATTGGATCTTTGATGTATCTGGTTACCAGACCGGACATTTGCTATACAGTAAATGTGCTTAGCCAGTTTATGAGCCAACCAAAACATACACACTGGATAGTTGCAAAACATGTATTGAGATACTTACGAGGCACAATTGGTTATGACCTGAGATATGCATCCAATGTGGACTTGAACCTGCAAGGATATGTCAATGCAGATTGGGCAGGAAGCGCAGTAGACAGAAAAAGTACCTTCGGTTGTTTCTTCACTTTAGGTTTGGCCATGGCTTCCTGGTGTAGCAGAAAACAAAGATCTGTGGCATTAAGCACCGCAAAGGCAGAGTACATTGCATTGAGTGTAGCAGTTCGTGAAGCAGTGTGGCTTTGCAAACTTCTGACTGACTTGTTCGATCATGAGATGGATCCTACTACTATTCATTGTGATAACCAGAGCTGTGTAAAGCTCTCCGAGAACCCGTGTTTCATGACAGATCGAGAACACATTGAAATAAAGTATCACTATATCAGAGACATGGTGCAGAGGAAGACAGTACACGTGCAGTATCTTCCTACTCATGAACAGATCCCAGATATCTTCACCAAACCACTTGCCAAGACAAAGTTCAAGTATTTCCGTGAGAGACTTGGCCTGGTGGAAAATGCCTCCCTAGCTGAGAGGGAGTGTTGATGATTGCAGCTATGTGAGCCATTCTCCAGCTTACAAACCTAAGAGATGTTGACCATTGCAGCTATGTGAAACTTTCTCCAGCTTACAAACCTGAGAGAAAGCCCCTGAGAAGGGTGTGTGGTCCCTATCTGAGACAAAGCTAGAACGTAGATATGATCTCCTCCATTCAGAGAGTTGAGAAGAACTCCAGATGATTCTCCTGTGTAACGCAAGAAGAAAGGCGATCTACAGAGTTGGACGTGCTTGTGCCAAAGCACAAGGTGAACGTGTAAAATCCCAAAGTGTTGGGTGCATCGTCATTAGAACAGAAATGAAGATGATGTATTAACCTCCTCTGAGCAGAAAAGTTGATGAGAAACTCCAGATGACTCTCCTATGTAATGCAGTGGGAAAGAAGATCTGTTGAGTGGGCGTGCCTGTGGATGAGCATAGGTGAATGTAATCCTAGTGGTTGAGCACTAGTGAAGAAGTGGTTCTTCTGTGTAATGCAGTGAGCCAAAGATATGGACATCCCCATGGATGTGCCCCTAGTGGATGAGCACTAGTGGGTGTATAAGATCCCTTGCTATATTGTTCAAGAGTCGGACCTGCATGTAACTCTAATTGTAATGTAAAGGGTACAGGTCGGCCCCATCTTAATGTGACTAGTAATTAATGTAAAAGATAAGTAATCTGGTTAATATTAATTATGTTATAAGCTAGTGAGGTCAGCCCTGTTGTGCCAATAGACACTTCTGTTGACAGGTTCAGTTTAGTATAAGTAAAGGTAGATTCCCCATTGTGGAATCATATCTCACACGCAAGTTTGCAAATTTCAGCAAGCATATCTTCTTGGGAAAAGTGCGCACCTCTCTTGGGCACTAGTCTTCTAGGGTTTGAACACCCTCTTGTGTGCTAGGTCTTATTGGTGGTGAAGGTCTTTCTCTTGAAGAATATGGCAAAGGATTTAGCTGGGTTTTCTTCCCTTGTTGAGAAGGGTTTCCCAGGATACTTCTTGTGTTCTTGTGCATGGTGTTTCTTCTTGTGATCTTGGTTGCTGCAACATTATTGTTTATGGTTAAGACAAATGCAAAATCGGAATGAAGTACATGCTTAACCTAGCTTATTGAAAAAAATCAACATTCATTTCAAATCGAGGGTCTAAACTAGAAATGGTTGGTTTTGTACAAAATCAACCTTAGATACCTGAACCGGACAGTTTCATACGCTGGCACATGGGTCCACAAAATTGACCCCAAAAATTAAAAATAAAAATAAAAAACAAAACCAAAACCAAAACCGTAAAATGAATCCTAGACCCCAAGTTTGTCACCCTAGTAATAATTGGTATATTAAATTTGTAAAGTAAAAGTCGGCATTCTCCTTTATCTTTCATTTTCTATTATTACAGCAGCCAAGCATCTCAAGCAAGCCAATAGCATGCAGAATTGAATCCACTTTAAAGAAATGAAATATCTCAATAAAACACATTTTCCAATGCAACGATTTTATTTCTCCAATGTAATTTTCAGAATAGTGCCTTTAATCTATTAGGTAATTGAGTCTTAGTTGTATGAGTTGAATCCACTACTTCTCTAGGGGTGTAAGCCCTTTTACTCCCTAGAGCAAGAGAATCCAACAAAAGTAAGTCTAGGAGAGTGTAAGCCCTTTTACTCCTAGCAACCTTGTGAAAAATGACTTATCAAATAACAATTAAGATGAAACTTGGCAGAGGGTGTATGCCCTTGTACTCCTCCAAGGGTTTTAGACAAGAATAGCAGGAAACAAGAAGAAATTACCAACAAATGCAGAAAATTCCTTACCAATTCCACAAGATAGCAAGACAAAACCCTAGATTACAAAGCATATTCCATCCACATGTAAAGATAAGCCTCCAAGAGAAAGTGTGTACCACTTTAGCTCGACCATAGACAAGATAAGCATCCCAAAAAAGTTGCACAAGAGAGAGATATAGATCAAATGCCCAAAGAAGGCACAAACTTCAGCCAAGTAGTCTTCTCAAGTGAGAGAGCTATGATAAAAATGAAATGAAATGGTCTTTATTTATACAAGACCTCAATAATATGTTTTTCCACGTAATCTTAGGGTAAACCACAAAACAAGGAGGTCGACCCCCTTAGTTTTGCCACTTTACAAATTTAATTTGATTTTTACACAAAAGAAAAGCCTAAATGTGACGTCAAAGCCTAATTGGGTGACGTTTTGGCACTTTTGGCAACTCATTGAGCTTGGAGAGGAACTTGTTGGGCCTCCAAAGGCCATATCCATGGTGCAAGGGCTTCACTCCATCAAAAGGTGTCAATCTTCCAACAAGTCATCACCACCATCAAACCCTAGCCATACTCAAGACGTCAAGCCCAAGAAGTTTCGTGTAAGGCCTCAAAAGGCAAGTCGTTTGGCTAGAAAGGGCTAGGTGTCAACCTCCAAGGTGTCCTCTCTTGCCTCCAAAGGCAACGTCCATCATCTGTCAACTCCCAGTGTGTGTGGGTCATGGCATCCAACCTGTGGGCTTCCTGCCCCAATGAAGGCCCAAGCTAGGCTTGTTCCTCCAAATCGTCCACCAAGCAAGGTCCTGCAAAGACATATGAGTGCACCCTCCAAGGGCCTCAAGTCAAATGTATCATGGCAAGTAAAATCACATTTAATACAAGAGCCACCTAAACATGTGCATCAAAACTACCTTCTCAAATTAAATAGGTGCTCAAAGACCCTACGCAACTTGCCAAGTTTAGGTATGGGAGGGTTGTCAAGGTGACCTATTGGGCGAGTCTTTCCTCAAGTCAAGGAGTGTTTCCTAGGTGGACCCTCTCTCCTGTAAAGAAGATGGAGTGGATGGGGGTAAGACTTTTGGGCATGGGGTTCATGACATACAAGGGTTCGTATTGTCTAATTTATGGGTGCCTTTGTAGAGGGTGTATTGCACCTTCGTTTTCAATCCAACCTTTTTCCAAACCCATTTATTTTCCATTAATTGATTAAAGTCCAGAACAATTGGGTAACTTAAAACTTGAAAGGAGTACCACAATGTCACTTGAAGCTAGAGGTACACAAAGTGCCATATGCATGGAAAGAAATGGACACCGCATGCGTGTACACACCTCAACAAGCGGAACAGCTATATAATGTGAAATTGCTTTTGCAGGTCTTCAATTCTTTTAAGAGAAACGTTTCATTGTTCTCAAGACCTCTTTGGGCGAGAATCTAAAAGGCTAAAATTTTGGCTTTTATCTTTTGCCAACTACATTTCCTCTGGGCCTTCAACCCTTTCTTCCTATGAAATGAGGTCCAATCCCTTCTTGGGTTAGTACATCCGAAAATC
Organism: Picea glauca; assembly: GCA_000966675.3. Taxonomy (NCBI): domain Eukaryota; kingdom Viridiplantae; phylum Streptophyta; class Pinopsida; order Pinales; family Pinaceae; genus Picea; species Picea glauca. Next base: position 557,640 of record JZKD02S2276181.1, on the reverse strand, counting down.
CCAAAAGATAAGGATACAAAAAAGATAAAGTGTGAAAAATGATAAGTATGATCGGGAATGGTACGATGACGCATCAATGAGACCACCCAGTAGCAAACCTTCCCCCAAGGGTGACCACTTACTAGGGCACAATGTCAACCACCAAGGTGAAGTAGGGCAAAGAGGATAATTCCCAGGAAGACGTTCTATAATCAAAAGCAGCTTCAAATGCAACTTACTCAAATGCCTCAAGTATTAAAGTGACACTTACCACAATACATGACTTGTACCTCATGGAGAAAGACCCATTGTCTTCCGGAAATAGGCTAATGTGGTGGATACCATCATGATGAACCAGAGAAGTGTGGGGTGAAGTGGATCTCCATCTGTATAAGTGGACATCACGAATCGATGTATCCCTCGGCACTCCATCTCTGCAACCTGAGGACCTCAAGACATTATCTCCTTAGTTATCCCTAGAAATGGGGGATAACATCTGGCTCCTACTCGGGGACATGTACTTGTCGTAGAGTGCATGAGAACCTCAGCATCTCGTAGTTAGACATGTGCCTACACTGAAACAACAAACTGTAAAATCTAGGGTGGCTTACTCACCCTTTGCTCATATAACAAAATCAAAACTTCAAAATTGACAACTAATCTAGAAAACAGATTTTTGTACTTTTTCGCTATAATATGATGAAGGCAAAAATATGTAAATCAATAATGCAAGTAGAGCATAATGTAAAGCAACTAAACTATCATGAGCAATCAAGATACAAATGCAATAAATCAAGATGACCTACCTACTTACCTGGGGCATGGGCCCTGAAGAACTCAAGTTCTGTTGACGTAGGGTCAGAGAAGAGATTCATCCACTAGCAGTGGCATCTTTCTCCCGCTCATAGTAGACAAGTAACACTTTCCCTCCTTGGACTTCTTCTTGACGATGTAAGGGCCAAGCCATAAAACATCATTCCTTTGATCATACTTCAGCTCGCCCCTCTTCTTATCCCACATAAGCCCTAAACTTCCTTCATTGTAGTTAATGTAAGGTATATTCTCAATGTAAGGATATGAAGGCGGTTTTGTTTTAACCATATCCTTAATGACCTTCTCACATTCCTTGTTTCCTCTATCTTCCTCTTTCTTTAGTATCTCGATTGACCCTAGCTCTTTTCCTTGGAATTTTGCAAGCTTTTCTTTCTATTTATCCGTCTTCGGAAGCAAGGTGTCTATACAATCTTCTTGTAGAAAAGGCAGTTCTTGGGGATCAGATTCAATGATCCGGTGGACCACATCAAATTCGCACTCACTATGATAATCAGAGCTGAAAAGATCCATCACATGTTTCTTAACCCCCTGCCTGCTATATAAGATATCAAAACTGCCATCTCCCAAGCGAATGTGTGCATGGATGAGATTCATGTTTAGAAAACCACTAAGGGTGGCTGCCCAACTCCTCGACAAAAGCATGTGCCATGTGTCTGGGACATCAATGACCACTATGTTAATGATGAGGCTGATATGAGGGAAATCCAGCAAATGCACTTCGACATCTTCTATGAGACTATAGACCTTCACCTTCTTCGAATCAATGCCATAAACATTTCCATATGGGTGTATCGTCTTCAAGCCAAGTTGGTTCATGACTTTCAAGCACATCACATTTGTCGAAGCTCCTGAATCTAGCATGCAATTATTCAAATGGAGACCATTTGTAGCCAGAGAAAGATAGAAAGGAGGGGTATCATCCTCTTTCCATCCATGATACATAGTATTCAAGATCACAAGGGGATCTTCTCCTTCAGTGCTTTCAAGACTTCTCTTATAATGGAAGGAATCTTGCACATTTCCACCACAGGAACTGACATAATCATCTTGTTGATCATGGTCGGGACGTCTATGTTCAGTTGAATTTCTTCATTCGCCTGTGTTGGTTTTGGAAGCAAATCATGCATTGGAGGTCAAAGAAGTGGATCAGCTCTCTTTGACAGTTGAGAAGGAGCTTCTTTTCTCGTCTATGAATGAACTAAAGTCTGGATGGGAATCTTATTCCTTCTAGCATAAGTTAGGATTCCCCTCTTCTTCAATTCTTTTCTTTGATCCTCAGTCGTCTGGTTAAGTACTCTGAGTCGGCTTTCTCTGTCTCCCCTTTTGTGGACTTCATCAAGTTGTTACTGCGTGATATCCACATACTCATCATCATCATTCTCATCCTGAAAGACGAAAATTGTATCTAAGAAGTTCATAATGTCAAGTGAGTCCTCCTCTCTCCTAGGACATTCCTCCTCTGAATGAGGTTCTTCTCAGGGAGAACACCACTCTGATTCATCAATGTTGACCATCCCAATGGGCTTCAAAGTATCAGGAGCCTTTGCCTCTTGTTGAGGCCTTGCCTTCCATCCTGTAGCGTCCTTTTGTTGTCTGACAAAAGGAGGTCTTCGAGCACACTGATTCCTCTCTAAATTCGTTAATCGAGTCATGACCTGATTCTGAGTCTGGACGAACTAAGTATTCATCTAATCAAGCTTTTGAGCTATAAGAGCTATTGGATCTGGTGCAATGTTGCTTGACACTTTCGTTTTTGCTTCTTCCTTGGCACAAGGATACTGAAAAGGATCAATCTTGGAGTAGAGAAGATTCTCATCGATATCTCCACTATATTCTTTAGCTTGTGCCAAAGTGGTGGGCTTCGTATCCCTTAGGATGAAGCCAAATTGCCCTCAAAGGCATTCACATAGAGGAGACGGACAGTTGCTTCGCAAGGGTTCAGATCCTTCAGGATTTGGTTGTGTAGCTTATCAAATCTGGTATTAAATTCACTCATTGTCTCATTCTCCTTTTTAATTTGGTTGAACTGAGTCATTAGCATTCCACTCTCCTTCTTTGCTACCCATCTGCTCTTGAACAACTTAGCGAAATCTTTATATGTTGCAAGGTGATCGTTGGGCAAACCTTTGCACCACCTTTGAGCATCTTCAGTCAGAGATGTGGCTAGCAGTTTCATTGCTACATCTTCAGGTTCCACTCCTTCATTTTCAATGTCTCGACCAATGGCATAGAGGTGTTCTTTAGCTACGACCACATTGTTTCCCAGAAACTTTGGCAACCACTTGTTGGTTTCTTTAGGCATGGTATTAGGATATCCAGCAATGTCAGCCATCTTCAGGGGCTTGTAGAGGTCTTTTGCCCAAGGACAACCCATTGGTGCAAAGGGGAGATTACCGTGGAAAAGAGTTTGGACAACAGGGGAAGTTAAATGGAGGCTTTCTTCGGTAAACCTTGGAAGGCTTGAATCTTCCAGTGGGGAGGGTCTTTTGGGAAGACAGATTCTAGGGTGGTGGAGTCGCCAGGTGAGCTTCAGCTCATCAATAAAAGAAAGGGAAAGGGAAGTTCCCTCAAGTGGAGTCGCCAGGCAAGCTAGGGGTAAAGGCTTTGGGATCAAAGCTCGCAAAAGAATCGTTAAGGCACGGAAGAGGATTCAAAATACTCTCTGGCAACGGCACCAAAATGTTATCGCACAGATTGTAGGTTGGGCAAAGGCCAACCCAATCCACAAACGTGGGACAACTGTGAGAGTATCTACCCACTGTCACCTTAGCTGGACACTCTCCTCACTTTAGTGATGATGAAAAATCACCACAAAGGAGGAATATTGGTGAACCTAAGGGGATTTAGACGGAAAGTGATATAATGGAAGATGAAACCCCTATAGGTCAAAGTAAGAAGTGGAAAATGGCTTGGGTAAGAGTCTTGTTGGTAAAGGTATGTTGCCAAAGTAAAGTGTAACTACAAAAGAGTATTATACATGCCCCAAACAAGACAAAATATGGAAATACAAGCCAAATAATCAAATGGACAAGCAAGTGAAACTTGTTGTCCTATATTGCAGCAATAAACAAGAATATATATCAGCAAGTAAAAGGTAACAATAGCTGCAAAATGTATCACCAAAAGTCTAGCAAAAATGCAAGAGACTAAGCTAGCAATTACTAGTTTGACTCAAGTGTAATAAAGCAAGACTTTAGTGACAATAATGGATCGTTAGGTAGTGTTTTCAGAGAATTATAATGACAGCTAAGTGACTGTAGCAAGCATTTGCTACAGCAGAAAATTCCAACCACCAAAATGAGCCAGTAGACCACCCAAAACATAGCTAACTTCAAGTAGATTATTTATGCCAGCTTCCAAGCAAATTTCAATGGTTGAAAAGTGAATGAAAGAAAGAATTTAAGTGAATTTACTGCAGCCCTAAAGGCTGTAGCATAGAATTATTACAGCAGCAAGAAATAGTTAGCCAAGCTAGACGCCCTAGGGGCTCAAGCAAGCCTATAGCATGCAGAATTGAATCCACTTTAGACAAATGAAATATCTCAATAAAACATGTTTTCCAATGCAATGATTTTATTTTTCCAATGCAATTTTCATATTAGTGCCTTTAATCTATTAGGTAATGGAGTCTTCATTGTATGAGTTGAATCCACTACTTTTCTAGGGGTGTAAGCCCTTTTACTCCCTAGAACAAGAGAATCCAACAAATGTAAGTCTAGGAGGGTGTAAGCCCTTTTACTCCTCCTAGCAACCTTGTCTAAAATGACTTATCAATTAACAATTAAGATGAAAATTGGAGGGTGTATGCCCTTATACTCCTCCAAGGGTTTTAGACAAGAATAACATGAAACAAGAAGAAATTACCAACAAATGCAGAAAATTCCTTACCAATTTCACAAGATAGCAAGATGAAACCCTAGATTACCAAGCATATTGCATCCACATGTAAAGATAAGCCTCCAAGAGAAAGTGTGCACCACTTTAGCTCCAACATAGACAACAAAAGCATCCCAAAAAAGTTGCACAAGAGAGAGATATAGATCAAATGCCCAAAGAGGGTGAAAATTTCAGCCAAGTAGTCTTCTCAAGTGAGAGTGCTATGATAAAAATGAAATGAAATGGTCTTTATTTATACAAGACCTTAATAATATGTTTGTCCACATAATCTTAGGGTAAACCACAAAACAAGGGGGCCGACCCCCTTGGTTTTTCCCCTTTACAAATTTAATTTGATTTTTACACAAAAGAAAACCTTAATTGTAACGTCAAGCCTAATTGGGTGATGCTTTGGCAACTTTAGCAAGTCGTTGAGCTTGGAGAGGAACTCATTGGGCCTCCAAAGGCCATATCCATGGTGCAAGGGCTTCACTCCATCAAAAGGTGCCAATCCTCAAACAAGTCATCACCACCATCAAACCCTACCCCTACTCAAGACGTCAAGCCCAAGAAGTGTGGTGTAAGGCCTCCAAAGGCAAGTCGTTGGGCTAGAAAGGGCTAGGTGTCAACCTCCATGGTGTCCTCTCTTGCCTCCAAAGGCAATGTCCATCATCTATCAGTTCCCAATGTGTGGGTCATGGCATCCGACCTGTGGGTTTCCTGCCCCAATGAATGTTGATATTATGGTAGCTGCGGAAGGTATTTACCTCCACATGTAAACCTGACGAGGATAGAATACTCCGGGAAGCAAGAAGAAACCCTAATGAGTTGGCTAATAACCCTAGAAGACTTGTCGGCTCAAGAAGATAATTTATATTAGGTTATTAGCCTCCAAGAGAAGAAGTTGGCCAAAAATAATAATATATACTGAACAGACAAATACCCAGAACGAGAAGTCGAACCAGGTAGTTAGCCAGAATTAGTATAAATACAGGAGGTCAGTTCTCATTCTAGCAGGTAGTCTCAGAATTGCAGAGCAGCACTTGTGCACACTGCAGTTGCCCAGTTTCTGCGCAGGTTTGGAGAGTTGTCGTTGCAGCTGCTGCAGCTAGCAGTTACGCTTGGACTATCTCTTGGCTAGGGTTTGGACTATCTGATCAGCTCTTGTTGATGCGCTATCCTTGGGGAAAGGTGTGCTACCCTTTGTTTGGCTATCTAGCCTAGGGTTTGCTTACGGAGGGCTTCTCTGTTAAAGTTAAGGTGCTCGGAGGGTGGCTTCGACCTATGGTTGGGTGACAAGGGTATTGTCAATGGTAAAATGAGCACATCCACTTATATTCTAACAATGAAGTCCCGAGCTAGGCTTATTCCTCCAAATCGTCCACCAAGCAAGGGCCTGCAAAGACAAATGAGTGCGCCCTCCAAGGATCTCAAGTCAAATGTATCATGGCAAGTAAAATCACATTTAATACAAGATCCACCTGAACATGTGCATCAAAACTACCTTCTCAAATTAAACAGGTGCTCAAAGACCCTATGCAACTTGCCAAGTTTAGGTATGGGGGGTTGTCAAGGTGACCTATTGGGTGAGTCTTTCCTCAATTCAAGGAGTGTTTCCTAGGTGGACCTTCTTTAAGTCATGTAAAGTGTCAAATTTTGAGCTTGATTTCTTATGCGGATTATTTCTTTGAATTCCTCAACACTTTGATTCCAACTTAATACACTTCAACAATATAGAATCATAACTAAATAGCAATAATCATGTAGATATGTAAGCATGCACATCAACAACACATATACCCTGGGGAAACCCTGTACAGGGAGAAAAACCCCAGCAAACGATATTCCTTTATTGCATTAATAATGTAAGATCACTTACAAACATCCACCATGAAAACTCTGCTCTTAAAGAGCTTGCCAAGTTGACTCTGACACGATAGAGACCTAAGAGACCTTGCTGATATAGATGTATCCCAGTTGCTTTCAAAGACTAAGATATATCAGCTATGATATGGGTTGTTGAGACTGCCTTTAATTGACTGATACATGCCTCTAATTATGTTGTCTCTATATGTTGATATGCAGCACTGATATGCGCCTCTATTATGCTGATCTACAACACTAATATGTGCCTCTATTATGCTGATCTACAACACTGATATGCGCCTCTATTATCTTGATCTACAACACTGATATGCGCCTCTATTATGTTGATCTACATCACAGATATGCACCTCTAATATGTTGATATGCAGCACTGATATGCGCCTTTATTATTATGATCTACAGCACAGATATGCGCCTCTGATATGCTGATATGCAGCACTGATATGTGCCTTTATTATCCTGATCTACAGCATAGATACGCACCTCTGATATGCTGACATGCAGCACTGATATGAACCTTTATTAGGTTGATCTACAGCACAGATATGCGCCTCTGATATGCTGATATGCAGCACTGATATGTTGCTCTGTATGTAGATATGCAGCACTGATATGCTGCCTCTGTATGTGCCTCTACAACACTGATATGCTGCCTTTGTCTCACTGATATGTGCCTCTATATGCCTCACCCTTGACCTGCATAGAACTGTGTAGAAGAGAGGGGTCGACCTCTGCTTATAAAGAAGTGAAGAGGAGAAGAGGAGAGGGCTCGAAATAGAGGTGTGAAAGCATGCTTGACTTAACTCAACATTACACTTTAGTTCGAAAATAGAACTAGACTTGAGACTTCAGTTACGACTCAGCATTAAACTTTAGTTCAAAAATAGAACTAGACTTGAGACTTCAGTTACGACTCAGCATTACACTTTAGTTGGAAAATAGAACTGTTATCCCCGATATCTAGGGATAACTAGGAGATCATGTCTCGAGGCCCACATGGTCCTAGACATGGAGTACCGAGAGCAGGAGCAACCTGAGCATGGTCCTGGAGGACCCATCTTCTTCTTCTCAGCCAGCTTTTCCTGCCAGCAGTACCGGCTTCCATCACTACCGGCCTGGCCTTGCATCAGAGAGGGCTCTTGCTCCATGAGGTAATTGGTCCGAGGTATCATGGTATGTGTCATATTTGATC
>JZKD02S2276181.1:508893-536124 GCA_000966675.3 Picea glauca | reverse complement strand
AGGGCCGACTTCTCAAACTGGGTGGTTATAACCACCTTTATTATATTTCGGGGCCTCTTGATATATTCTGGGGCCGACTTCTTCTTTTGCCTTTTACAATTACATTATGACCAATTCACAAAAGGGGATTTGATCCTTATACAATAGTTGACATGATCAATCCACAATGGAGATTGATCCAATGAATAATATATCAAATAATAATCAGAATACACTTTGCAGTTACATTATTTCAACAAATAGCAATAATCATGTAGATACGTAAGCATGCACATCAACAACACATATACCCTGGAAAAACACTGTACAAGGAGAAAAACCCCAGCAAACGATATTCCTTTATTGCATTAATAATGTAAGATCACTTACAAACATCCACCATGAAAACTCTGCTCTTAAAGAGCTTGCCAAGTTGACTCTGACATGACAGAGACCTAAGAGACCTTGCTGATATAGATGTATCCTAGTTGCTTTCAAAGACTCAGATATATCAGCTCTGATATGGGCTGTTGAGACTGCCTCTAATTGACTGATACGTGCCTCTAATTACGTTGTCTCTATATGCTGATATGCAGTATTGATATGCACCTCTATTATGCTGATCTACAGCACTGACATTTGCCTCTATTATGCTGATCTACAGCACAGATCTGTGCCTCTGATATGCAGCACTGATGTGCGCCTTTATTATGCTGATCTACAGCACAAATATGTGCCTCTGATATGCTGATATGCAGCACTGATATGTGTCTTTAATATGTTGATCTACAGCACAGATATGCACCTCTGATATGCTGATATGCAGCACTGATATGCACCTTTATTATGCTGATCTACAGCACAGATATGCATCTTTGATATGCTGATATGCAGCACTAATATGTTGCCTTTGTATGCAGATATGCAGCACTGATATGTTGCCTCTGTATGTGCCCCTACAGCACTGATATGCTGCCTCTGTCTCACTGATATGCGCCTCTATATGTCTCACCCTTGACCTGCATAGAACTGTGTAGAAGAGAGGGGTCGACCTCTGCTTATAAAGGAGTGAAGAGGAGAGGGCCCGAAATAGAGGTGTGAAAGCATGCTTGACTTAACTCAGCATTACACTTTAGTTCGAAAATAGAACTAGACTTGAGACTTCAGTTACAACTCAGCATTACACTTTAGTTCGAAAATAGAACTAGACTTAGACTTCATTTACAACTCAGCATTACACTTTAGTTCGAAAATAGAACTAGACTTGAGACTTTAGTTACAACTCAACATTACACTTTAGTTCGAAAATAGAACTAGACTTGAGACTTCAGTTACAACTCGACTCTTTACAAGGCAATTCAAATTTCTCTTCATGTTGAATAATGTTATACGTGCCAACACACTAGATCAATACATTTATATCATTTGCAATATTAGGAATATCGTTTGTTTCTAGCTCATAGGAATTTTATATTCAACCTAACTTTTGCTAGATGCCTTGACTTTTGCTCATTACTCACAAGGCTTGACTAGGCTCACATAGGTTGTACGTTCCCCCTGACTTTTGCTCATGGCTCACAAGGCTTGACTAGGCTCACAGAGGTTGTACGTTCCCCCTGACTTGTGCACTAGTCTCTCTATGCTCACAGAGGTTGTACATTCCCCCTGACTTTTGCATTAGACTTACATAGCATCTCGTTCGTCCTGACTTTTGGTTTGACTCACAGAGGTTGTACGTTCCCCCTGGCTTTTGTCAATACCTCACAAGACTAGTTGATTCTCCAAATCTCCCTTGCTAGCGTCAGGGTGGCCCATATGGCCTCTCATTGGAGAATGACTGTCGATGCTGCCAAATTTAACTTAAAGAAGATGGAGTGGATGGGGGTAAGACTTTTGGGCATGGGGTTTATGACATACAAGGCTTCGTATTGTCTAATTTATGGGTGCCTTTGTAGAGGGTGTGTTGCACCTTCATTTTCAATGCAGCCGTTTTCCAAACCCATTTATTTGCCATTAATTAATTAAAGTCCAAAAAAATTGGGTACTACAATTGGGTAACTTAAAACTTGAAAGGAGTACCACAATGTCACTTGAAGCTGAAGGTACACAGAGTGTCATATGCATGGAAAGAAAGGGACACCGCATGCATGTACACACCTCAACAAGTGGGACAGCTATATAATGTGAAATTGCTTTTGCAGGTCTTCAATTCTTTTAAGAGAAACACTTCATTGTTCTCAAGACCTCTTTGGGCGAGCATCTAGAAGGCTAAAATTCTGGCTTTTATCTTTTGCCAGCTACATTCCCTCTGGGCATTCATCCCCTTCTTCCCATGAAATGAGGTACAATCCCTTCTTGGGTCAGTACACCCAAAAATCCCAAAAGATAAGGAGACGAAAAGGATGAAGTGTGAAAAATGATAAGTATGATAGAGAATGGTACAATGACTCATCAATGAGACCACCCAGTAGCAAACCTTTCCCCAAGGGTGACCACTTACTAGGGCACAATGTCAACCATCGACGTGAAACAGGACAAAGAGCATAATTTCCAAGCAGACGTTCTATAATCAAAAGCAACTTCAAGTGCAACATACTCAAATCCCTCAAGTATTAAAGTGACACTTACCCCAACAACTGACTTGTACCTCATGGAGCAAAACCCATTGTCTTTCGGAAAGTTGAAACAAGCTTGATGTGGTGAATGCCATCATCATGAACCAGAGAAGAGTGGTGGTGAAGTAGGGCACCATCTGTGTAAGTGGACATCACGAGTCGATCTATCCCTCGGCACTCCATGTCTGCAACCTGAGGGCCTCGAGACATTATCTCATTAGTTATCCCTAGAAATGGGGGATAACATCTGGCTCCTACTCGGGGACATGTACTCGTCGTAGAGTGCATAAGAACCTCAACATCTCCTAGTTAGGCCTGTGCCTACACTGAAATGGAAAACTATAAAATCTAGGGTGGCTTACTCACCCTTTGCTCATATAACAAAATCAAAACTTCAAAATTGACAACTAATCTAGAAAAGAAAATTTTGAACTTTTTCGATATAATATGATGAAGGCAAAAATATGTAAACCAATAATGCGAGTAGAGCAAAATGAAAATCAAAAATGAAATGCAACAAAACTATCATGAGCAATCAAGATGCAAATGCAATAAATCAAGATGACCTACCTACTTACCTGGGGCATGGGCCTCGAAGAACTCAAGTTCCGTTAATGGAGGGTCGGAGAAGAGATTCATTCACTGGTAGTGGCATCTTTCTCCCGCTCATAGTAGACAAGTAATACTTTCCTTCCTTGGACTTCTTCTTGATGATGTAAGGGCCAAGCCATAAAACATCGTTCCTCTGATCATACTTTGGCTCGCCCCTCTTCTTATCCCACATAAGCGTTAAACTTCCTTCACTGTAGTTAATGTAAGGTATATTCTCAATGTAAGAATATGAAGGTGTTTCTTTGTTAACCACATCCTTAATGACCTTCTCACATTCCTTGTTTCCTCTATCTTCCTCTTTCTTTGGTATCTTGATTGACCCTAGCTCTTTTCCTTGGAATTATGCAAGCTTTTCTTTCTATTTATCTGTCTTCGGAAGCAAGGTGTCTATACAATCTTCTTGTAGAAAAGGAAGTTCTTGGGGATCATACTCAATGATCTGGTGGGGCACATCAAATTCGCACTCACTATGATAATCAAAGCTGAAAAGATCCATCATGTGTTTCTTAACCACCTGCCTGTTATATAAGATCTCAAAAGTGCCATCTCCCATGGGAATGTGTGCATGGGTGAGATCCATGCTGAGAAAACCACCAAGGGTGGCAGCCCAACTCGACAAAACCATGCCCCGTGCGTCTGGGACATCAATGATCAGTATGTTCATGATGAGGCTGATATGAGGGAAATCCAGCAAATACACTTTGACATCTTCTATGAGACCGTAGAGCTTCACCTTCTTTGAATCAATGCCACAAACATTTCCATATGGGAGTGTCGTCTTCAAGCCAAGTTGGTTCATGACTTTCATGGACATCACATTTGTCAAAGCTCTTGAATCTAGCATGCAATTATTCAAACAGAGACCATTTGTAGCCAGAGAAAGATCGAAAGGAGGGGTATTTTCCTCCTGCCATCCATGATACATAGTATTCAAGATCACAGGGCGGTCTTTTGCTTCGGGTGGCACCTTCAGTGCTTTCAATACTTCTCTTCTGATGGAAGGAATCTTGCATATTTCACGGGAACTGACATACTCATCTTACAGATCATGATTGGGACCTCTATGTTCAGCTGAATTTCTTCATTCATCTGTGTTGGTTTTGGAAGCAAATCATGGACTGGTGGTGGGATAAGCGGATCAACTCTCTTTAACAGTTGAGAAGGAGGTTCTTTTCTCGATTGTGAATGAACTAAAGTCTGGATGGGAATCTTATTCCTTCTAGCATAAGTTAGGATTTCCCTCTTCCAGTCATTTGGTTAAGTACTCTGAGTCGACCTTCTTTGGATCCCCTTTTGCGGACTTCATCAAGTTGTTCCTACGTGATGTTCACATACTCATCATCATTCTCATCTTGAAAGGCGAAAATTGTATCTATGAAGTTCATACTGTCAGGTGAGTCCTCCTCTCTCCTAGGACATTCCTCCTCTAGATGAGGTCCTTGACAAGGAGAGCACCATTGTGATTCATCAATGTTGACTATCCCAACGGGCTTCAAAGTATCAGGAGCCTTTACCTCTTGTTGGGGCCTTGCCTTCCATCCTGTAGCGTCCTTTTGTTGTCTGACAAAAGGAGGTCTTGGAGCAGACTGATTCCTCTCCAAATTCGTTAATCAGGTGACCTGATTTTGAGTCTGGACGAACTGAGTATTCATCTGATCAAGCTTTTGAGCTATAGGAGCTATTGGATCCGGTGCAGTGTTGCTTGACACTTTCATTTTTGCTTCTTCCTTGGCACAAGGATACTGAAAAGGATCAATCTTGGAGTAGAGAAGATTCTCTTCGATCTCTACACTATATTCTTTGGCTTGTGTCAAATTAGTGGGCTTCATATCCCTTAGGATAAAGCGAAATTGCCATTCAAAGGCATTCACATTGTGGAGACAAACAACTGCTTCGGAAGGGCACAAATCCTTCGAGATTTGGTTGTGTAGCTTATTAAATCTGGTATCAAATTCACTCACTGTCGCATTCTCCTTCTTTTTAATTTGGTTGAACTAAGTCATTAGCATTCCGCTATCCTTCTTTGCTACCCATCTGCTCTTGAACAACTTAGCGAAATCTTCATATGTTGCAAGGTGATCGTCAGGCAAACCTTTGCACCACCTTTGAGCATCTTTAGTCCGAGATGTGGCTAGCAGCTTCATTGCCACATCTTCATGTTCCACTCCTTCATTTTCCATGTCTCGACCAATGGCATAGAGGCGTTCTTCAACTGTGACCACATTGTTTCCCGCAAACTTTGGCAACCACTTGTTGGTTTCTTTAGGCATGGTATTAGGATATCCAGCAATGGAAACCATATTCAGGGGCTTGTAGAGGTCTTTTGCCCAAGGACGACCCATTAGTGCAAACGGGAGATTACAATGGAAAAGAGTTTTGACAACGAGGAAGTTAAATGGAGGCTTTCTTCGGTAAACCTTGGAAGGCTTGAATCTTCCAAGGGGAAGGGTCTTTTCGGAAGACAAATTCTGGGGTAGTGGAGTTGCCAGGTGAGTTTTAGCTCATCAAGGAAAGAAAGAGAAAGGGAACTTCCCTCAAGTGGAGTCGCCAAGCAAGCTAGGGGTAAAGGATTTGAGATCAAAGCTTTCCAAAGTGTCGTTAGGGCATGGAAGAGGATTCAAAATCCTCCCCGACAACATCGCCAAAATGTTATCGCACAGATTGTAGGTTGGGGAAAGCCCGACCCAATCCACAAACGTGGGACAACTGTGAGAGTATCTACCCACTGTCACCTTAGATGGACACTCTCCTCACTTTAGTGATGATGAAAAATCACCACAAGGGGGGAATCTTGGTGACCCTAGGGGGATTTAGATGGAAAGTGATATAATGGAAGATGAAACCCCTATAGGTCAAAGTAAGAAGTGGAAAATAGCTTGGGTAAGAGTCTTGTTGGTAAAGGTAGGTTACCAAAGTAAAGTGTACCTGCAAAAGATTATTATACCTGCCCGAGACAAGACAAAATATGGATATACAAGCCAAATAATCAAATGGACAAGCAAGTGAATCTTGTTGTCCAATATTGCAGCAATAAACAAGAATATATATCAGCAAGTAAATGATAACAATATTTGCAAAATGTATCACCAAAAGTCTAGCAAAGATGCAAGAGACAAAGCTAGCAATTACTAGTTTAACTCAAGTGTAATAAAGCAAGACTTTACTGAAAATAGAGGGTTGTTAGGTAGTGTTTTCAGAGAATTATAATGACAGCTAAGTGGCTGTAGCAAACATTTGCTACAGCAGCAAATTCCAACCACCAAAATGAGCAAGTAAGCCACTCAAAAGATAGCTAACTTCAAGTAGATTAATTATGCCAGCTTCCAAGAAAATTTCAATGGTTGAAAAGTGAATGAAAGAAAGAATTTAAATGAGTTTGTTGCAGCCCTAATGGCTGTAGCATAAAATTATTACAGCAGCAAGAAATACTTAGCCATGCTAGACACCCTAGGCCCTCAAGCAAGGCAATAGCATGCAGAATTGAATCCACTTTAGACAAATGAAATATCTCAATAAAACATGTTTTCCAATGCAAGAATTTTATTTCTCCAATGCAATTTTCAGATTAGTGCCTTTAATCTATTGGGTAATGGAGTCTTGGTTGTATGAGTTGAATCCACTACTTCTCTAGGGGTCTAAGCCCTTTTACTCCCTAGAGCAAGAGAATCCAGCAAAGCTAAGTCTAGGAGGGTGTAAGCCCTTTTACTCCTCCTAGCAACCTTGTGAAAAATGACTTATCAATTAACGATTAAGATGAAACTTGGTGGAGGGTGTATGCCCTTATACTCCTCCAAGGGTTTTAGACAAAAATAGCATGAAACAAGAAGAAATTACCAACAAATGCAGAAAATTCCTTACCAATTCCACAAGATAGCAAGATAAAACCCTAGATTACCAACCATATTCCATCCACATGTAAAGATAAGCCTCCAAGAGAAAGTACGCACCACTTTAGCTCCAACATAGACAAGATAAACATCCGAAAAAAGTTGCACAAGAGAGAGATATACATCAAATGCCCAAAGAGGGTGCAAATTTCAGCCAAGTAGTCTTCTCAATTGAGAGAGCTATGCTAAAAATGAAATGAAATGATCTTTATTTATACAAGACCTCAATAATATGTTTGTCCACATAATCTTAGGGTAAACCACAAACAAGGGGGCCACCCCCTTAGTTTTTCCCCTTTACAAATTTAATTTGACTTTTACACAAAAGAAAACCCTAAATGTGACGTCAAGCCTGTTATCACACAATTTGTACTTATTCCAAGGGAAAAGGTTAAAGGGAGGCAAATTGGCGTAACAGGAAGTTATCATATCACTGTCACCTCAACAGGATACCTCTTTCTATTTAGGGTTGATGGCCCAGGGGAGACGTCCCCGATGACCTGGGGATTTGAGAAGGCAAAGGTTAAAGTGTCTATAAAGTATCCCCTCTCACAAGTCACACTGATCAGAAAGTGGTATCCTGTTGAGGTGACAGTGATAGGATAACTTCCTGTTACACCAATTTGCCTTCCTTTAACCTTTTCCCTTGGAATAAGTACAAATTGTGTGATAACATTTTGGCACCGTTGTCAGGGAACACTGAGTCAATTCTCCTCAAAGACGACACTTCTCGGTAAGCCTTTCCTCAAAAGCCTTTACTTTACAAAGCTTACCTGGCGACTCCACTGAGGGTGATCCCCTCATCCCTTTGATAGTTTGAAGAAAACTATATGGTGACTCCACAAACCTTAAGGAGGTACACCAACCCTCCCCAATCCTTTAGAAGAAAGCCTCCTCGAAACTCTCATGTAGTAAAATCACCTTTTGGAGGCAATCTTCCCTTAAACACAATGTCTAACACGAGAACTCATACCATCATTCCAAACCAAGCCAATAACCAAAGACAATGGTCATCCAAGCTTTTCAAACCGCTAGACATGACAGCTATATTGAGCTCCCCTGGGCCATCAACCCTAAATAGAAAGAGGTATCCTGTTGAGGTGACAATGATAGGATAACCTCTTGTTACGCCAATTTGCTTTCCCTTAACCTTTTCCTTTGGAACAAGTACAAATTGAGCGATAACAAAGCCCTAATTGGGTGACATTTTGGCACTTTTGGCAAGTCGTTGAGCTTGGAGAGGAAGTCGTTAGGCCTCCAAAGGCCATATCCATGGTGCAAGGGCTTCACTCCATCAAAAGGTGCCAATCCTCCAACAAGTCATCACCACCATCAAACCCTAGCCGTACTCAAGACGTCAAGCCCAAGAAGTGTGGTGTAAGGCCTCCAAAGGTAAGTTGTTAGGCTAGAAAGGGTTGGGTGTCAACCTCCAAGGTGTCCTCTCTTGTCTCCAAAGGCAACGTCCATCATCTGTCAGCTCCCAGTGTGTGGGTCGTGGCATCCAACCTGTGGGCTTCCTGCCCCAATGAAGGCCCAAGCTAGGATTGTTCCTCCAAATCGTCCACCAAGCAAGGTCCTGCAAAGACAAATGAGTGCGCCCTCCAAGGGTCTCAAGTCAAATGTATCATGGCAAGTAAAATCACATTTAATACAAGAGCCACCTAAACATGTGCATCAAAACTACCTTCTCAAATTAAATAGGTGCTCAAAGACCCTATGCAACTTGCCAAGTTCGGGTATGGGAGGGTTGTCAAGGTGACCTTTTGGGTGACTCTTTCCTCAAGTCAAGGAGTGTTTCCTAGTTGGACCCTCTCTAAGTCATGTAAAGAAGATGGAGTGGATGGGGGTAAGACTTTTGGGCATGGGGTTCATGACATACAAGGGTTCGTATTGTCTCATTTATGGGTGCCTTTGTAGAGAGTGTGTTGCACCTTCGTTTTCAATGCAACCTTTTTCCAAACCCATTTATTTTCCATTAATTAATTAAAGTCCAGAACAATTGGGTAACTTAAAACTTGAAAGGAGTACCACTATGTCACTTGAAGCTAGAGGTACACAAAGTGCCATATGCATGGAAAGAAAGGGACACCGCATGCATATACACACCTCAACAAGTGGGACATCTATATAATGTGAAATTGCTTTTGCAGGTCTTCAATTCTTTTAAGAAAAACGTTTCATTGTTCTCAAGACCTCTTTCGGAGAGCATTTAGAAGGCTAAAATTTTGGCTTTTATCTTTTGCCAGCTACATTCCCTCTAGGCATTCAGCCCCTTCTTCACATGAAATGAGGTACAACTCTTCTTGGGTCAGTACATCCGAAAACCCCAAAAGATAAGGAGACGAAAAGGATGAAGTGTGAAAAATGATAAGTATGATTGGGAATGGTACGATGACTCATCAATGAGACCACCAAGTAGCAAACCTTTCCCCAAGGGTGACCACTTACTAGGGCACAATGTCAACCACCAAGGTGAAACAGGGCAAAGAGCATAATTTCCAGGCAGACGTTCTATAATCAAAAGCAGCTTCAAATGCAACATACTCAAATGCCTCGAATATTAAAGTGACACTTACCACAATACATGACTTGTACCTCATGGAGCAAGACCCATTGTCTTCTTGAAACAGGCTGATGTGGTGAATGCCATCATGATGAACTGGAGAAGTGTGGTGGTGAAGTGGGTTTCCATCTGTGTAAGTGGACATCACGAGTCGATCTATCCCTCAACACTCCATGTCTACAACCTGAGGGCCTCGAGACATTATCTCCTTAGTTATCCCTAGAAATGGGGGATAACAAATCCAAACACCACAATGAAACTCAAGTGAAGATCCTGGATGGATCCTCCTCCTTGTCTAGCTAGGGTAGATATTGCACCACCAAAACTAAACTGAAATGGAAGGGTTTTGCCAAACCCTAACAAAAACTTTGGCTCAAAGAGCACATCAACAAGAGATCAAATCAAAATGCCAAAGTGAAGGGTTACCCCTCTATTTATTCTTTCTCCAAGCCTTCTAGATCTTTCCCTTTTTGACCAAATCGAATCCTTCTTTATTTTCTCTTGAATTTTCACTTAAACAAAATTATTTTATTTTTATTTAATGTCCCTTTAGAATTTGTCATCTTTTAACCCATTGACACTAAATAAATCTCCATGACTCCCCTTTTCCCACTGACTATAGCCTACAGGAATCATATAAGCTACTAAGTCATCCTCCGTCATGATCAATTGGAAGGGGACATTACACAAGGGCACCCTCCACAAAGGCACTCATGGAAGTGAGTCCATACATTGTCTTGCATGTTAATGACCCCATGACCAAGAAATAAGCTTGATTACCACTTCACATCCATTACATGTCCCTGATAGGTTCTTCAGGGAAATATCTCTCTACTTGGGTATTAGCACACCTAATAGGCTTCTTTGATGGCCCTCCCATACCTAAACTTGCCAAATTGCATAAAGTCTTGGGCTTGTGTGAAGTTTTAAGGGGATACCCAATGAAAGTTGTTCATTTGGCTTATGTATTAATTGATGGCCTACTTTATATGCTTCTTAGGACTAATGTAGCTTGTGATTGTTGGTTTTACTTGATTCTGTGACTTTGACTGACTCGAGTGCACCTGACATGGTTTTTGGAGAACGTTTTGGTACTTTCACCCCAAGACATTGTGCACTTTCTACAAGATACAGCACATGTGATGCAGAGCGTTAGATCACATAATGATTGACCCCCTTCAGACACATCCTCTAACACCTCCTAGACCTTACACGATGGACAGATGGGATCTCATTTGACAAATATGGTCATGCTAGCAAGCAGATGGGCAGAAAGCCCACACCTTGGACAGTGCACCCATACCTTATTCAGCATTCGATGGAGGATATTGTACTTGATTATGCTTGGACACCACTCAGAGAGGTGATGCATGATCATTCCACTTGAGTTTTGGACACTTGCCTTCCTCACCCTAGACGCTGGGCTATTGATGATGACATCATGTGCTAGGGCTTGTTGATGATGATGGGGCTTGTTTGCCATTAGACACCATTTAATGCCTTTAAGATGTGACATGGCACTTGATGAGGATCTTCCACCTTGCTTGCACCATATGACGATGACACATGGCCTTGGGAGGCTCTCTTCACCCTTTGGAGCCTTGACGTCACCACACATGTGGCCTTATCTTGGTGTATTTGCATGTATTTTCACTTTTAGAGGCTATTTGAGGGGTCGGCCCCACCTTGTATCATGGATTATTGTCATTTTACTCATTATTGTGGACAAATAGTGTTTGGTTACCTCATATAAGAAGAGGGAGCACCCAAATCATTTAATCATCACCCTCACACTTGTGAGAAACACTTATACTTGTCTCTTCTCTCTCTTTTTTTGCTAGGAGTACTTGTGCGCACCTTTTGAAGGAAGATTTTGGTTGGATACTTTTCTCTTGTTGATGGAGGGATGATGAGTTAGGGTTTCCTCATGCATAGCGCTTGACCTAGTAAGTGTTCTTTTTCAAGTTTTATGCTTGTGTGTGGTGTATTTTGGTGGATGCTCTTTTAGATAGTTAATCGTTGCATGTTATCTTGTATGCTTGAAACCCTAGGAAGGATTAAGATTGTTTATTCCCCTCCCTACTTTCGTTTATCATTAATTGTTGAAGCATTTAAGACTTGTTCTAGGGCTTAAGATTGTTTACAACCTAGGGTTTTGTCTGAGCTAGTTTAAGTCCTAGGGATTAAGATGGTGTATCCTCCTAGGGTTTAACCTAGTTCAATTAAAACCTTGTTGCTATAAGCTAGAGAAGAAAACGGCACCTAGGGTTTATGAGGGTATATGCCCTAGGTTTTGTTTTCAAGAAGTTTGGATTAGGGTTTATGATGGTATATGCCCTAGCTTGATCTTCATCTCTCTCTTGTCTCTATCAATTTTCATGGTGTTTTCCTTGAATCCAATTTCCCAAGAAAAGAGAAACGACACTAGTCTTGTTGATTGTAAGTGATGGTTGAAACCGTAGTTAAATTCTCTCTCTTTCAAAACTCTCTCTTAATTTGGTTTTATGACAACATTGGCAAGCTAATTGCACCTCAACTCTTTGAATAATCATTGAATAACTTGTTGCTGTCATAAAATGAATGCTACAGCCATTAGGGCTTGTATAAATTGTTGAATATTTACTTAATATTGTGGCAAAACTTGCTCAGAATTATTGTTTAGAAATTGGATATTATTCTACTTGTTGAGGGCTAAATTCTAAGATATAATTGTTGATTTTTTGTGCTGATTTTCTTATTACTAATGCAAATTACTTGTTGCTGATATACACTGGTTTACTGCTGCAATTTTACAACAGCAATTGGTTTTACTTGTTATCTAGTGTCTCAAGGTGATTGATAAACAATATAACTTGGAAATTGACTATTATATGCATTGGAATGTTTCGTGTCTCGCACAGGTTAACCCATTACCTTGTTCAAACTAATTCCTCCCTTCACCTTTCCTAGACCTAGCCTAACCTATTGGGTGACGAAGATAGGGGGTTATAGACTTGCCCTAGCTTGCTATAGCTTCCCTTGAGGTCACTAGGGAAGCCCCCCTTGTGTTGGACCTCTTTCCTTCACTAAAACAAGGGAAGTACTTGCCTAGGTGACAGTGACAATTGCTTCTAGTTGTTATACAAGATTGGCATCTTGTGGAGGGCTTTGCACAAGTACAAATCCTGCGATAACAAAGACCTAAGGTTTGAGGACTCAAACCCTGGGATGTGTTGATATTATGGTAGTTGCGGGAGGTATTCACCTCCACGTGTAACCCTGACGAGAACAGAATATTCTGGGAAGCAAGAAGAAACCCTAAAGCATTAAACCTAACCCTAGAAGACATGTCAGCTCAAGGAAATAATTAATATTAAGTATTTAGCATCCAGAATGAGAAGTCGGCCCAAACAACTTAAGAAAACAGTATAAATACAAGTAGCCAGACCTCATTTTGTACCAGACAGCTCGAAATTTCAGCTAGAAAAAGGTGCCCACTGCAGAAACTGGGCAAGTGCGCAAGTCTGGGGAGCAGCTGCAGCCGGCGGCTGCTGCAATCTGTATTCCTGGTTTAGGCTCGGACTTTCTATTGGTTATGGTTGGACTTTCTGATCAGTCTTGGTTATCTTTATGCATTAGCCGTGGTTGGCTATTGGTTTGCTTTCGGAATCATTCTCTGTCAAGGTTAAGGTGCTCGAGGGTGGCTTCGGCCTATGGTTGGGGGACAATATTGTTATATTGTCAATGGTTGAACGAGCACATCCATTACTTTCTAACAGGTTATGGGCCCACACTATCTTCCGACAGTCTAACCGCTGGAAGATAGATTGGGAGGATTTGCTCAGTTACAGTTGCAGTTGCAGTCAGTTTTTGCTGCAGCAACGAAACCCTAACCCTCTTGTTGAAGCACCTTAAGTCAAGATATTGACCTAATTTCTAGATAGCCTAGTGCGCCCTAGCCTAGCGCATCTCCTGGTACTCTCAGCAAGCCAAGACGTCAAGTTTGAGTTTTTGGTCAAAGCAAAGGTTGACCAAGTCAAAGTAGTTATGACTTACTCTATGAAGTCTGAAAACAAGTTAGAAGGGGCTTCTAACTTCAGAGCGTGGAAGACAAGGATTGACCTCATCCTTACCAAGAATAAAGTGTTGGATATCGTGAAAGGAAAGATCGTGGAACCACAGTTCGAAGAAGGAAAAGAGAAGGAACCTCATAACGTTGCAGTTATGGACACGTTCAAAGACAATGACATCAATGCCATGAGTATCATAGTGGACTCTATAAAAGACCACTTGATACCCTACATCTCCCATCTTGACTCATCTAAGAAGATGTATGATGCCCTAAAAAACCTCTTCTCAGTTAGGAACATTGGACAAGTAATGAGTCTGAAGAATGAGCTTCATGACATGAAAATGAATGATGATGACAGCATAACATCATACCTTGTGAGAATCTCACAGTTAAGAGATCAACTACAAGCTATTGAAGAAATCATTTCAGAGAAGAAACCTGTAAATATAGTACTCAATGGTCTTCCCAAGACATGGGATGCATTTGTCGCAAGCATGAACACAAGGAAGGAGTATCCCACACTTGAAGAACTTTGGACTTGTTGTGCACAAGAAGAATCAAGGATTAGTGCAAAAGAGAAACCCCAAAAGAAATACGATGATCAAGCCTTCACAGCAAGGTTCAAGAATTTCAAGAATAAAAAGAAGTTTGGCTCAAGGAAGAAATCAAATCAAGAGAAAGATATGTCAAAAATACAATGCTTCAACTATCAAAAATATGGTCACTACAAGAATCATTGTCTCGAGTTAAAGAAAAGGAAGGAAACACATGAAGCATCAGTTGCCGAAGAAAGGGAACCCTCAAAGAAGGCCAAGCAAGATAAAACAGACTTCTTCTTCTATGACAAGGTAACAATATTCTTCATAATTCGTGTACATACCATGTTTACATAGTTTTTGTACATATCTTGCATATTTATTTCTTACAAGATAAGATGTTCAAAGAGAAACAATACCTATGGAAGAATAACAAGATAAGGATTGCTATCACGATGACTACAAGTCAAGCAATACACATGAAAAGATGAAGTACATTGACAATCCCTGGTAACAATTCATGTGAAAGCTATTAACATAAGTAACAGCTGCAAGATAAGCCGAAAGCAGAATTAAACTTGAAGAAACCTGGAAGAAGTAAAAACAGAAAGAAGTCAACAATCAAGAGGAAATTAGAAAAAGACTTGTGACACCTTGCAGAAGGGAATAAGGATGCTGACGAAAGCATGGACTCTCTTAAATGGAGGGAGTCGATTATATAATTCCAAAAGAAGAGCATTCATTCATGCATGAAGCAAGGATTAGAAGGGAGCTAATCCTAAATAATATGATCCATTGAAGTATCTATCCATGTTCCCATTGATGGTAGCAACCATGAAAGTTTGACTTTAGAAGCAGTCTTCTTCAAGAAGCCTTAAAGTATCCCTAGTTGTCCATCCACATCCATGATCCTATGATGAAAGGAAGAAGTTGGAATCTTTCGGGCATGGAATCTATAGAAAACTCCATGGACCCAAGAGCTAAAGAGAAACATGAGGAAGAACATGAAGATTCCAAGAGAGAAAGAAAAGCCAGAGCAGCCAGTCATTATATCGAGAATCACAAGACTACCAGCTTGGTCTGAACCCACTAGAAGCAATCAAGCAAAGGAAATGGAAGTTGTGATGAAGAACAGTGTATGGAAGACTTATGAATGGAAGCATTGTGAGATCCAAAACTTAAGGTTCTCCCATATGGTGGGAGAGGACTATGATGATAACTTGTTCCAGTAACCAAAAATACCTCTACCTGAGCCATTATATCTCCTGCATTATCCATGGGTTGGAGTTTACATCAGATGAATGTAAGGACTGTTCTCCTCAACAGAGTAATTGAACAAAGAAGCGTATGTAGAGCAACCTCGAGGTTTTGAGGTATACCAGAAAGAGACCCTTATAAGCAGATGGAAGAAGATCTTGTATGGATTCAAACAACTTGGTGCAAAGCCTCTCATGCATAGCAGAAGCGTGGTGAAAACTTTCTATAACAAAGATCAGAATGGTTACTCATAAGTTCAAGATGATGGATTGCTAATTCATGACACACTCTCGTGATGACAGAAGAAGTGCCACTTGGATATGTTTCAGTTTGAGCCTTGCCACGATGTCATGAGCTAGCAAGAAACAAAAGTGTTGAATCCAACCATGATATTCTGTAATGATCAGAGCTATATGAAGCCTTCAAAGAAAACCAGTGTTCCAGACAGACCAAAGTACATTGAAATCGAGCATTACATTCTCCGTGATGAAGTCCAGAAGAGAAGTGGTTCTCCAATATATATCTCCACAGATCAACAGATAGCAGATATTTTGGTAAAGCCTCTGTCCAAGATGAAAAAAAGTTTGTGTATTTAAAGAACAAGCTGGAGCTCGTGGAGACGAGTTCCTTATTGAAAAAGGAAGAGATGACTCCCAAGTTGGGAGGGAGCACTGATGTGTTATTGATTTATGGGCAATCATTTTTCAGTTCGAAAAATGGTCCAGGATGAGCAGTTCCTTTCCAATTCAGAAAGTGGTTTGAGATTTCTAACGGATAGGCATTTTCCAGTTCGAAAAATGGTCCAGATCGAACGGTCATTTTCGTAATGAAAATGGTTCGATAGATTGTTGATGTACCATAGACAATGATTCCCCTTGTGGCCAGCGTGGGGGAATGGTCTAGGACAGTYTTTCTTCTTGACAGTCACTCTCAGTAGTGGTCAAGTAGAATGGTCCGCCTCGTCGGGCAGTCATTCTTTCGAAGTTCACAGTTGTGAGCAGTTTCGAAGAATGGTCTGTTTTGGAGGTTGGTGCAGGATAGTCATTTCCTTAGGAAATGGTCCGGACAATCATTCCCTACGGCAGACTCATTCTCTTCAGGTTGCACTTGGTTTAGTGTCAAAGGAATGGCCCAGATAGGTGAATGGTCCAGGTTCAGCAATCAGGGACAAGCATTCCCTAGGGCAGACTCATTCTCTCCAGGTTGCACTTTGTTTAGTGCCGGAGGAATGGCCCAGATAGGTGAATGGTCCAAGCTCAAAAATCAGGACAGTTATTCTTCTATGCTTGAGAAGAATAGTCCAGATAGCTCATGGTTGATGTTTTACTTTCTGAGGGCAGATGCTCTTCCAGATCTCACAGATGTGAGTGGAAGAATGGCCCAGATGACTCAGTTTATATCATGATATTGTTTTTCTGTGCAGGTTAATATCAGATGATATGATTGTTATGGAGACTGTATGTCTTTGGACAGTAGATGTATGCTACTATGGTGGATGTGTTCCACTGGTTGTGACTATGTGTCACTGATTAAGTAGTTGTGTGCTACTTGGTGTGGTAGTGTACCACTGGATTGTAGTTGTGTACTACTATGGATAGACACAGTTGTGTTCTATTGAATGACATTGTTCTGATTGCCATGTAGACTATCAGTAGTGTTGAAAATGATTATTAGCTAGATGAATAGTCAGTGTGCTTGTGGACAGAGATTCTCCAGGCAGAGAATGGTCCAGATAGAACAGATTGTTGGTGGACAGGTATTCTCTCTGTGGAGAATAGTCCAAGGTGACAGTTTGTTGACATGTCATGGACTAGTATTTTCCTAAGGCATAGATTGTCGCCCGATTAGGAAAATGGTTCAAGACCGATATTTTCTAAAGCATACAGGTTGAGACAAATCTCTATAACTTGATTAGAAAATAGTCCTAGATTGACATTCCTATGGTTTCTGTAGTCCATGGCATAGCTTTTAACATATGTTGGGATAGTCATTCTTCTAGGACATATGCCCAGATTAGAAGCATGATCCTTGTATCACTCTGTGGAGTGAGTGACTTATCCAGCATCATGCCTGAATACTCAGATAAAGTATGGTTTCGAGAGATGATGCAGTTGATGCTATCGGATGATAGTGATGATGGTGCTCGTGATCTAATCATGAGATAGTCTATACGACTATGATGATGCTATCGGTTGAATGGTATGTTTGTGTTCAAGACCATTGCCTTCAATACCTCCCTAGCTAGGAGGGAGTGTTGATAAGATATTATGGTAGTTGCGGGAGGTATTTACCTCCACGTGTAACCTTGACGAGAATAGAATATTCCAGGAATCAAGAAGAAACACTAAAGCATTAAACCTGACCCTAGAAGACAAGTCGGATCAAGGAAATAATTAATATTAAGTATTTAACATCTAGAATGAGAAGTCGGCCCAAACAGCTCAGGAAAATAGTATAAATACAAGTAGCCAGACCTCATTTTGTACCAGACAACTCCAAATTTCAGCTAGGAAAAGGTGCGCACTGCAGAAACTGGGCAAGTGCGCAAATCTGGGGAGCAGCTGCAGTCAGCAGCTGCTGCAATCTATATTCATGGTTTAGGCTCAGACTTTCTATTGGTTATAGTTGGACTTTCTGATCAGTCTTAGTTATCTTTATGCATTAGCCGTGGTCGGCTATTGGTTTGCTTCCGGAATCATTCTCTGTCAAGGTTAAGGTGCTCGGGGGTGGCTTCGGCCTATGGTTGGGTGACAATATTTTTATATTGTCTATGGTTAAACGAGCACATCCATTACTTTCTAACAAGATGAACATGAAGATTTGGAGGCTAGCACAGGAGTTGTCTTGTAAGACTTGAAGTTGTGTGATGCAAGCTAGCTAGGGTTGGTAAACCTAGTGTGGAGACCTGGAGAATGGTGAGATGCTTCGCTTGGAGGACTTAGAGATTGATGTGATATCATGCTTGATAGAGCTTAGTGAGATGCCTTGCTTGGGAAAGTAGTTGTAATGTGATGTGAAGATGTACTTGGAGATACACTTGTGTGATGAAAGTGGAGTGGCTAGCTTTGGTTAGGAGAGATTCCTAGCTTGAAGCAGTTGGAGGTTAAGATTTGACAATTGGTGTGATGCTAACTTGTGGTTACCTTAGCTAGGTTTAGAGAGCATTGTGGAGAAGTCCTAGCTTGTGATAAGCTAGTGGATTGTATGTACCATCTTATCACATGCTACTGGTATGTATTGTACTTCATTCTTATATTAATATAAAGTGTTCATATCTATCCTAAAATGGTGTACTTGCAGATCTGTTTTACACCACATTTCCGTAATGATTTTAGTTAGTAGTGTTGGTTTATCGTGTTGATTTGATGGAGACTAATCATATTCAAGCAGCAGCAAGGTAATCGTGTTCGAGCCACAACTATTATTCACGCAGCAAGATAATCTTGTTGCTTTGGTAAAGATTTTACCCTTTGTATTGATTTTTGCTTATAATGTTGATTCTGATTTTAGCTTGGTTATAGGGTATCATCTTGGTCCTATTCAGTTAAGGATGGAAAATGTGTTTGAAAGGTTCACTCAGCATACTCTTGGGTCTTTGACTTCCTTATTTGTGTGCAAGAAATATGAGCAGACTCTTTTTCAAGTTGCAACCAGCAATAATATTGGTTTCTCTCGCAGTTAAGCACCTGAAGAAATTTCACCAAATCAATGGATTGCATGACTAGTTGCACTGGTTGTTTGAGTATACTGATCAGTCATGTCTTTTTGTTAGTTTAGGATAGGTTAGGGTTGAATAAGTTCAAACTGTTTTGAAGTGCTGTTGGAATAAACAGTTGTTTAAATAGGCTTATGTTTGTTTTTGGCATTTTAGGTTTTCGAGTCAAGTGGGATTTGACAAGATTGACGCAGGAATTAGCTCTTCTTGTGAGAGTCAAACTCAGTGATTTCCATCATGATGCTGAGTCCCTTTCTCTCGATGCACAGCATATGCTTGCCTTATTGGTATTTTTAGGGCAGGATTTTCCCAATAACCCCGTTGTTTGTGTGATGTAATTTTTTTTCCATGATGTATTAATTTCACATATTTGAAGTAAAAGATGCAGCAATTCGGAAAAAAAACTTAAATGATAATGAGTGTCATCGTGAAGCAGTTTTCATGATCAAAGTTGTTAGCATTTTTGAGTTACAAGTAAGAAATCTTACTCTGATATATAAAAGATGTTTTCAGAAATCAACGTTAGATTTATTTTTTTATTGAAAAATACTTCTTATGTAACACTGATAATATTTACAGAAAGCAGAAATATGAAAGAGTATGTACAATGGAGGGAGGAGAAAAACTAATCAAAAATTCTCCTCAATGATACTAAAGAGGCAGAAATCAAATCTGAAGAGGCAACAGTATCAAGGCTTTTGGCATCCCTGATAAGAAGATAACCCTTAGCATTGAGCTGATTACACGCCTCTTCCCGTCAAATTTTATAGAACACTGACACTGAGCTATCCTCATTGGGAATGATAGACTTACAACTTAGTTTCCAAATCAAGAACAGAGTAGTGATTCTGAGGCAGTTCAACAAACCCATAAAGGCCAAAAGGACTAGCTGTTTGGAGTCACCCAACATAGCAGCCCTCCGATGCATAACAGTGACACCTTAAAGAAGAAAAGAAACATGCATTTGTACCTGCTACCAACAGCCTCTGGCAATCCGACATTTCCACAAGATGTGCTTCATATATTCATTTTTACTGCAAACCAAGGATTGGGCATTCATAAAACCACTTTTCGCCATACAAGATTTTGTTGGCAACCCCTGATAGATGACCAGCCAAGCAAAAACTTGTAGTTTGTATTAAACCACTTTTCGCCATACAAGATTTTGTTGGCAACCCCTGATAGATGACCAGCCAAGCAAAAACGTGTAGTTTGTAGGAAACACAGAAAGACCCCACACTGTGCAATCTATGTAGCCATCTGGACTCGCGGTGTAAAGAAGTCCATCTGCTAGTCAAAACTGGGGCATTTATACCTTGATGAAGGTTCAAATCCCAGAGACACTTTTTGCCCCCCATGGGTCGTTTTGCCAATGCAAGCGGGCGATGGGGCCAGGTGCAAGTCCCCCGCCTGTAGTTTCTTAGCTGAAGAGAATTTTCTAGGGTGTTGTAAGCTGGCTACACTGCATTGTAATAATCCCAGATAGAGAAGAGGCATGCATGCCACATGTGAAGCATCTTGTAAATATATAAATAAAAATCCAGTGTACTTTTCCTTCTGGGAATAGGGGAATAGCGCAGAGTAGGGTAATTCATTTAACCTCTAAGAGACTTGAAAGAAAAATTGCGATTTAAGGTGCGTGAACTGATGCTCAACAAAAATTCCTCACCTCGTCGATTCTGAAAATGGTGGCCGCCCTTGCTATTTGTCCAGCCAGCTGCACAAAACACAAACACACAGTGAATGTTACACCTAGTTTCGGCTTCAAGTAGAGATGGTATTGATAAATAATACATTTTGAAGTACCCTTGTAGCAAGTTCAGAAGACTGGGCATTGTCAATAATGGAACCTGCTACGGCTATGCTCACTGTTTGTACGCCACCACCCTCCGCTTCTTCTCCATTCTCTTCTTCTCCTCTTCTTCTCTTCTTCTTTTTCGTCTTCCTCTCCACACTGGTTGCTGCTGCTTCATCCACGTCCACTGATTCGTCCGTCCTCTGCTGTTCCATTTCTTCCCTCTTCATCTTTTTGGTCTTCTTCTTTGTGACGGGTGTTTCCATTCTTTGTGGGACACTTGATTTCAGACACACGAGGAATGAATATTTACTTGTGTATGCTGTGTGTAATCATCGTGAGCTCCAAATTTCTCCACTGGTTCCCGTGCTGTTTCAAAACTCCATTGTGTGTAGCATTCGCATATGATCGTCACGTCAATCTTCACCCAAGTTTCAGTAGGAATTACTCTGCCGAGTTCAAACCCTCTTACAAATTATTTAGGACTAATGGATATTTTTATATTTCAGCATAAATAAATATTACAATATTTGAATATTGTAGTATTTTTGTTTGTCTAGTTTATGAATTAGTTAGTTCCCATTTATTAAGTATTTTTAAATGTGGTGTTTGGATTTTTGGAATAGATTTTACAATTTAGAAAATAAATAAAATTTTGTTGATCAATGTGTATAGACTAGTAATGACAATTCTCATCAAATTCTCATATTGTGAGTAAATATGATTATTTATTTAATTTTTTAATCTATAAAATGTTATTTATTATTTTATTCCTATGTAAATAATAAAATAAGATACACTTGTATTTGGAGAAAAAAAGGGGAGGCCATATAGCAAGAATAAGGAGTAGGTTAGGGTTTGAGAGCAAGTTCAGAAGGTTAGGGTTCGGGTTACGGAAGAGAAGAGGTAGGTTCAATGGGGGTGGAGGGTCTCGACGCCGCAGTAGAAGTGGCGAAGGCAAAGGAATTGAAAAAATCTTTTAAGAATGCAGTCGAATGAGGTAAAAGCAAGCCGCCAAATGATGTCCTCATGGAAAAAATAGGTGGAAACAAGCAAAAAGCTTACCAAACTGTAAATTGAGCAGGTACTAGCAAACAGTCTTACAAGAAACTAAAGAATGGGTGTCTCGCTAAAACGGTGAAGAACCTGAGGTACAAGGTCACTTCACCACTGGTAGGAGACTACATTCAATATATGACGGATCATGCACTGATAGGTAAATTCATGGGGATCTGGCCAACGGAGAAAGCATTGTTGGTTTGGATAAAATCGAAATGGAAAGTCAAAGGAGAAATAAGTCTAAAGCTCGGATCCAAAGGTTTCTTCACAATAATGCTCACCTACTCGGAGGACAGAAACTGAATCTTTGATGAGGGACCGTATTTCTTTAATTCGACAAGGCTCCACCTCAGGTACTAGTCTGAGCGTTTCTCCCTGGAAAATGAGGACTTCATTGTTGCCCTTGTCTCGATCAGACTGTACTCCCTACCCCATGAGTTATTGCACCTAGAAACACTAGAAGGAATAAGCGACACATTAGGCTCCTTTGTTAAAATATCAAAAATAACAAAAGCAGCTAAATATACTTCCTATGCTAGAATATGTGTCTACATGAACGTGACAACAACACTACCCAAATCAATCACTATTTCATTCCAAGATAATGAATGGATCCAACCCATAAACTATGAGCATATCCCATTTCGTTGTCGGAAATGCCACAAACACATACATCTATTATGGGACTGCCCCAAAACCCATCACTGATAATTAACAAAGGCAAGAAGGAGAATGACACAAAAGGCTTCGTGAAAGCCCCCAACAAAATAAAGGTGGGGCGTTGAGGAATCAGAAACCCTGGAGAAGGAACAAGAAAAGAAGCCAACAGCTTCCATATCTTAGCAGAGAAACAAGCTATGGGAGCCAACTAAGAAGGAGAGTGACAAGACCTAGAGAAGGAACTTCCTAACTAGGAGAATATTGAGACAAAACAGGACAAAATACATAGACATCGAAAAATGGAGGCAAGCACGGAAAACCTAGCAATAGAGATGAGAGAAGTCATGATGCAAGAGGAGGTGGCTTCAAAAGATTCACAAGAAGAAACAATGAAGGAAAACCTTAACCAAGCCTCTGGATCGGAAGGCATGGAGGTGGACTTGCAAGCGTTGATAGTGGTCCACGGGGAAAAGTAAATTAATGGTATGCAAGTAGGACAACTTCATCAGCTCCATAGAGATTTGCTCAGGAAAAAAAGCAAAGAAACAATGATAGAAAATCTAGCTTCCTCGTTAGGAAGCTTGCACATAAAGTTGAACCCCTAAAAAATACTAAGAAACCTAGAGGCGAAGAACGAAAAAAAGACTAAAAGCCACATAAGCAAGTTCTGGAAGAAACCAAGGCTCTTCTCATAGATTTGGGCCAGGTAGTGGGACTACCAAACAAGTATTTCCTCCCTCAAACCAAAAGCTAATTATGAAGATCATTTCATGAAATATTAGGGGTCTTAATGGCACTACAAAACACATAATCCTTGGAAACAGACCGAGGAAAGAAAATATGGACCTAGTAATGTTGCAAGAAACTAAGTGCAATAGGAAAAGTATGGAGTCAATAGCAAGGAAGATATGGAAACCTTGCGAGTTCATTTGCTTATAAGAAAAGGGGGCATCTGGAGGTCTATCCTTCTTATGGAACCTAAGCAAAATCAGAGTGGAGCTGAGATCCTAGTCAAAAAGGATAATAACCATATCATACAAGATCTTAGGGTCTATGGATCAAGGGACAATCTCGTAGGTCTATGGTCCCCAATCTCTAGGAGACAAGAGATATTTCATGCGAGAGTTAAAGGAGATATGAACAAGTATGGAAGATCAACAATGGATTGTCGGGGGGGCGATTTAATATGATAACCTCCCTGGAAGACAAGAAATGGGGTATAGGGTGCCTTAGCTCTAAGGACCAATCCTTCAAGGAATTCATTGACCAGCTACGGTTAATCAACATAATCCCATCAGAAGGCATATATACATGGAGCAACAGAAGAGGAGGGAGACACTATATAGCAAAATGGTTATATGGATTTCTGGTATCAGAACCCTTTTTCCAACACGAGCAAGTTGTAGGGGGGGAGAACAGACCTATTTATGGTTCAGATCATTGGCCAATCTCTTTGAGATGGATGGATGGCCTAGGCCCCTGACCCAAGCCCTTTAGATTTGAGAAATTCTGGACTAGACACCCATAATTCATGCAAAAGGTAAAAGATTAGTGGGGAGAGAACCAAGAGTTGTATGGAACAAAAATGTTTCAGTTCCAACAGAGGTTGAAACATATAAAAATAAGCCTTAAGAAATGGAATAAAGAATTCTTTGGGAACATTCAAGAGGCCAAACGAGACTTAGAGGGGAAGATGGAACAAGTTCAAAGAGAAATAAACTAGGAGGGTCTAGATCCAGAGCGACAACAACGGGAATCGACCCTTAGAGAGGAGTTAGAAGAAAGAGACCAACAAGAGGAAATCATGTTCCAACAAAAATCCAAGATGATTTGGCTAAAAGAGGGAGACAAGAATACCAAATTCTTACATAACTCCCTCCTTCAACGCTGAAACCAGAACTAGATTCGCTCCCTGAAAATGGAAGACAGGGTGCCCGTCGAAAGGCATGAAGACATAGGCAACACCTCAAGGAATATTTCAGCGCACTACTCTCAGAACCTCCTCAAGACCGAAAAGCAGCTACAAACTTAATATCTCAGTCTATTCCAAAACTGGTCTCTGAAGACCATAACAAAATCCTGCCGAGGGAAGTGACTATGGCAGAGGTGGAAGAGATGGTGAAGGAGATGTCACATGGAAAAGCCTCGAGGCTAGATGGCTTCACCTCATATTTCTTCCAAACTTGTTGGTGCATTATTGGTAAAGACTTATGGGAAGCAGTGGAGGAAGCTAAAACCTCTCGTTCAATCCTACGAGCTTTCAATGCCACCTTCCTAGCTCTGATCCCGAAGGAAAAGGAAGCAAACACAACAGATAAGTACAGACCTATTTCTTTATGCAATGTTGTTTACAAAATTATAACCAAAATCATAGCCAAAAGACTGAAGCCTACCCTCCAGGAAATTATTTCCCCTGAACAAGGAGGTTTTGTAGAAGGTAGAAAAATTATGGATGGTATTGTAACTTCCCATGAAACCATCCATTCCTTGCAGTCTGAGAAAAAACCAGGAACGCTCCTAAAGCTAGATTTGTCCAAATCCTATGATAGAATCAATTGGGACTTCCTAAAATCCATTTGGGAGCCTTTGGCTTCGACCCCTCCTGTACCCATTGGATCATAAACCTCACTTCCTCAACCTTCTTTTCAATTATAGTGAATGGCTCCCCCTCTCCCACCTTTAATGCCTCCTAGGGGTTAAGGGAGGGAGATCCCTTGTCTCCCTACCTCTTCATCATCCTCGCGAAAGGTTTAGGGAGATTCCTAAAGCAATCCCAAAGAGAAGGTCACCTAAAAGGGCTAGAAATCTCCCCTCATGCGGAACCGTTGACTTATCTTCAGTTTGGCGATGACACCCTCCTCCTTGGGAAGCCCACGGTGCAGGAAGCCAGAGCCATCAAGAAAGTTCTGGATGTCTTCTTGTTTGCCTCGGGAATGCAACTTAACTTGGACAAATCCCACATCTTTTTCTTTATCTCCAAAATTTTAGGATTCCAAAGATCCTCTATGCCTTCGCGCTACCTAGGAGCCCCCCTATTGGAAAAAGATATAAGCAATCTGTGGTGGCAAGAACTGCTAACTAAACTAGAAAATAGGCTCAATTGTTGGACCCATAGATTCCTCACTTTTCCAAGCAGAATTATTCTTATAAAATCCATCATGATGGTTATGCTRGTCTATTTGTTCTCTGTGTTGGCAATACCCAACAACATCTATCAGAAAATTCGCACATTACAGAGAAACTTCTTATGGGGAKGACCAAAAAGAGAAAAAAAAATGGGTCCTAGTTGCCTGGGAAAAATGCGTAAATCAAAGGCTCAAGGAGCTTTAGGGATAAAAGACCCCCAAAGGTTGAGCCAGGACCTGGCGGAAAAAAATTGTTAAAGATGGATAAAAACCCCAACAATGCTTTGGGCCAAGATTTGGTAGGGGAAATATGCCAAAGATATCTCCCCTCAAGATTGGATAATCTGGAACTACGCTAAGAAAAGCAGAGAACTTGTACAAAAGCAGAGTTTTGGGGAGCTGCATGATGGTTAGTCGACCCTTTTCTGGGAAGACGTTTGGGAGAAAAGGTCGACGCTGAGCTCAGACGAACGACTATAGACAATCAAAGATAATATGATAGGGGTTGGCAAGACGAAAGTTTATCAGTACTGGGAGGATTACCCACACCCAAGCATTGGGAGAACAAAATCCTGGATCCCGCCATAAGAATGTCCTATAGATTGGACAAACACCCCTATATAGGTCATGGTGGATATTCTGAAAGATCATCTACCTCCCAACAAGAAGGGTTAGAACATCCTCAGATGGGGGAAGAAGGGGGACAAGAAATTTCATACCAAGGTAGCCTACCAAGAAGCCTTCGGTCTGGGAATCAAACCCAAAATTCCAATTTGGTCTAAGGTATGGAACCCGCAATAATGGTTGAAAGTGTCCACATTTCTATGGCCGAGAGTGGCCACCTTTCTGTGGCTAGCAGTCAACATAAAAGCTCTAATGTGGGACAGGATAACTAAGAGAGGGTTCACGGGGCCGTCCATTTTCTTCTATGCAATCAAGCAGAAGAAACCCTCAACCACCTCCTCAATTCGTGCCCGTTGGCTTCAAAATTATGGGAAGGAGGGGCCACAATATTTAGAATTTCGGACTGAAATAGACAGAACATCATAAAGACAATTGAAGAATGGAGACAGACCCATACTAGAATCGAATTCTAAACTTTACGTGGATGCTCTTTCCAGGATTCCTCCTCTGGAATATTTGGAAGACCAAAAAGCAAAGAATATTACGAAACCATGCCCCATCCTTGGACCTGTTATGGTAAGGGGTCATAAACAATATTCGAGAGACCATTGCCCAAATCCCTTGGAAAACATAAGACCTAACAATGTCAGGACATGAGAAATATCTGTTAGCCATTTGGAGCCCCATAAAAGGAATTTTGATGCTCCCTTTAGTAAGCAACCAAAATCTGTGTCAGTTGGGAGGAGCAACTTG
>JZKD02S2276181.1:489612-501122 GCA_000966675.3 Picea glauca | reverse complement strand
ATATATATATATATATATATATATATATATATATATATATATATATATATAACAACGTTGTTGCGAAATTGAAAACGTTTTACAAATTTTTGTATTCAATGGGTGCTTTATGTATTAAGAAAAACATGGCTTCATAAGTGTTGTTTATTACGCATTGTTGACCAATGAACAAATTTAAGACATGACGGTTTCCATATAAAAAACAATGATTTTTCCATTTTAAACTCAACGATGCGCTTTGTAAAAAATTGTGCCCCAATGCTTATCTAGGTAAAATGTGCATTGTCGACCGTGAAAATGATTTTTTAAATATTATTTCTAATTTAAATTAAGAGGTGATGTTGACATACAAATACACACCAATGCTCTTACTATGTACAGAGTGCACCATTAACTGCAAAGGTATTAAAAACAAATGACAACAACATGACGGTTTGGGATCCAATGCAATGAGTGGTTTCATTGCAATGGATAGGAAATGCCCATATATAAATAAACAAACTTATAAAAAAAAATTCTTTAAAATATTCTCCTTGTGGAATATAGAAAGAGAAAGCAAAAAAAATAGTGAGGAAATTAGGGCTTCCAATACATAAGTTAACTATAAAACACTTTTTTTGTTTGTGAATGCACTGATTTTTTTTTTAATCAAATAGGGGAAAGGTTAAGATGATTAATAGAATGAAATCATATACCTAAAATTTCTCCTTTGCAGATTTCTATGTGATCTACATTAATCCCCCTCGAATTTGGCTCTTAAAAAAAATCCACCCACTTCGAAGTCTTTGTTGATCAATCTATGTTGCACAAATCTCCCTTTTAAAATTTGGCAAATAAATAAAAGAATGAATAGGGATTTCCTTTATAAACACAAAAACTAAAATTCCCGCTCATCTTTTTGTTGTATATTTCGGCGCATTGATGATAAACGTGCATGCTATTTATTTAAAACGTACATTTTCAATGCGGTATACAGTGAGTAGCACACCATTGTGGTGTGTTCGTATAATGCACCGATTTATTTTTGTAATAAATTTCAACGCATTGATAGTTAGCACACGTTATTTTTCTAACTTACTTAAGTCGGTGCACTATATAGTTAGAAACACATTGGTGTGGTGTGTAAGTAATAATGCGTCGTAAGATAGTTTAATTTGCAAAATGCAAATGCAAACATTTGCATTTAAATTTTGTGAAGGTTTTGCTTTGCAGAGGAAATAATGAAGGTCAATATTCAGTGCTTCGCTCAATTAAACGCACTAGTGTGTTTGATTTATCCATATGCATTGTTGCATATTTATATGATGAAGTGCATAGTTAAGTTATAAAAATTATTCAAAATTATTTTTGAAGTTAGGTTGTTCTATGCTTTCACAGATGGAGGTTTTGGCTCAAATGTAGAAAAAAAATGAATTACAATATCAAATGGCCAATTCTTTAGATTCCATCTCATTCCATATCGTTGGAATTCCTATAAGTTCTCTCATGTTGATTGCAGTACGTCTACATTTTATTGATAATTCAGTTATTTCATTGAATTTATGTTATGTATGCAAGTGCAATTGAATAATTTTGGATCGAGATTCAGGATCGAGTTCAGATGCTCAAGATATTCCAATAGTCCCAAAATGTCGCAAGCTCTTATTAGGAGAAAGATACCGCAAGTAGATGTTTGATGAAAATGGATAGTTGCTTTACCCTGTCAATCGTAGCATGCCATCTTCCAACAACCAGCCTATGTCAATGATATTACATTGTGAATTGGATCTCTTTTATGTAGACAACCCCATAGGGTGTAAGAAAAAGATGATTAAGTAATTGTAATTTTGGATTTTCAATGGAACTGATGTAAATGTATTACTTAATCTAGGTAAAATGTCCCAAAATGTCGCAAGCTCTTATCAGGAGAAAGATACCGCAAGCAGATGTTTAATGAAAATGGACAATTTCTTTACCATACAAATCGTAGCATGCCATCTTCCAGCAACCAACCTAGGTCAACAATATTACACTGTGAATTGGATCTCTTTTATGTAGACAACCCCATAAGGTGTAAGAAAAAGATGATTGAGTAATTGTAATTTTGGATTTTCAATGGAACTGATGTAAATGTATTGCTTAATTCGACATTTGTTTTATAAAGTGGTTGGTTGCATGTTTATTATTGGGGGGGAAATGTCCATGCTTATAATAAGTATCTGGTATAATGTTTGAACATATTAAATGCATTGTGTTACTAATATTATCAATGTAATGTGTTCAATATTTTTACAGTCGGGATTTTGATGACGAGAGACCTGTCCACCATCTATCGTTGCACCCCACTACGATGTCAAGTCGCGAGCTTGCTGCTAAATGAAAAAAAACTCGGAGAGGAAGCATACCAAGAATGGTTAAAACAACCACTTATTCAATTCCCACTATGTCTCGAGACACCAATTCAAAACCTCTACAATAACAGTAGTTCTTCACATGTTGGGGATGAGGGCAATGTTATAGAGGTTGGTATGGATGATTTCTTGCGGGATACCCAAGCCATGGAGGGAATGTTGTTAGATGAAATCCAACAAAATGAACTAAGGGATGATGTTGATGTCGTAGATACCTTCTTCGAAAGCTTGAAATATGCTTCCACCACCCCTCTCTTTGGTCAAGTATAGGAGTTAAGTTCTACCCATCTAGGGACAACAATGTTATTGTACAACTTGACAACAATGTATGGTATGTCAGACGTGTGTTTCTTGACACTTTTGAGGTAACTAACCATAAAATCCCCGAATATTTTAAGGAATCTTGTCACACAATGAATGAAGAAAAGGGTTGGTTTTATTCATGCTTAATGTCAATTTACATTTATATTGTGCACTAAGTGTAGGTTACTCAAAGATAAGGTTCTTTCGAGTGATAATGTCTTTCCTGATAACTGTGTAGAGGAAAAACAAATGTTGAAAATGTTGGATGTCAAGTACATATCATACCATGCATGTCTGAATGATTGTATTCTATACAAAAATGAATATACGGAGAAAGAGGTATGTTCAGAATGTGGGCATGATAGGTACCATAAACAAACAAAAAAGCGTAAGGCACATGGTCCCTCTCATAAGATATTGAGGCATGTGCCTATAATTCCAAGGATTCAAAGGTTTTTTCATTGCAAACAATTAGCCATGTTGTAGGGGTGGCATGCTTCACATAGAAGTGATCCAGGAGTTATACGAATCCCAGCAGATTCAATATCCATGAAGCATATAGAGGATACATGGCCTGATAAATTCAAGGATGAAGTACAAAGCCTACGATTGAGCATATATATAGATGTAGTTAAAATGTATTCCTTCCAAAACACCAACTATTCTACTTGGCCAGTGGTAGTGATCAATAACAATATCCCCCCATGGTTGTCTGTGAAGAATGAACATCTTATGATGGCTCTTATAGTCCCGAGTAGAAGACAACTGAAGAGAATGGATGTCTACCTCCAACCATTTATCGATGAATTTAAACAATTATGGGAAGGGATACATGTATATGTTGTATCAAGGCCCATCCTAATTGAGAGGTCTTTTACGTTGTATGGAATATGTGCGTACACCATACATGATTATCCAAGACTAGTAGTTTGCTCTGGTAAGCATGTTGAATGATTTGTTTATATATGTAATGCTATTTGACATACTTCATTTGGTGCAACTATATTTCTGACACTAACATGCTTTGTATACGATAATATCTCAAGTATTGTAACAAAAGGGTATAATGGATGCAAATGTTGTGGACCTTATATAAATATTAGGTGGTCCAACCACTTGTTAACGCTCTGTAAATTCCAAGAGGTTGTTGAGAGGTAAAAGAAATTCATCAGAGGTAACTTTCTGATGCACATCAACAAACAATCTGGGCCAATAAAAACCAGCTCTGAGAATCTTGTTAGTTATGGTTTTCCAACTTAGATGCCCGCCACAGTCCCCTGCATGGAAATCCTACAATACCATGTCCGCTTCATCCTTCAATAGGCAATTAAGTAAGATACCTCCAAGATCTTTCCAATAAAGGTTTCCATCTAGAATACAATATTCCAATGCTTCCAGTTTAATAAATTTGGCTTTGGTCTTAGTTAGACCAGGAGGAGCTTGTAAGTCATGAAGTACAAAAATGAGGTCTGCATACCAAGGAGAGTTTAAGAATACCTCTTTTACATTTGGAGTCGCCTGTTCTTCCTGCTCATCAACTGTAGCCAAAAAATTAATGTCTAAAGCTTGAAAATTGGATTCAACCATTAGTTTGGCCAAACTCCGACCTTTGATAAGTTTAGTGGGTTTTATTTCTATATCATATTCCAAAATAAAAACAATCCACTTTCCTCTCCTACCATCTGGATTATCTCGAGTCAGGATATCCTTTATCACAACATTCAAAACATAGGCAATTGTGTGAGAATGGAGAATATAGACTCTGAAATCTGTTATGGCCTTTACCAGGGAAAAAGCTTGTTTCTCCATTATATTGTAGTTCAACACATCATCTCTCAAAGATTTGTTGAAAAAGGCTATGGGCTGCTCGTACCCTTCGTTGTTTTTCTACAATAGCACTGCTGCGATGGTGTGTTCAGATGCGAAAGAGAAAAAAAATAAATCTTTGGTGTAATCTGGAATGATCAAAACCGAGGCTTGTGTGAGTGCATGTTTTACTTGCTCAAATAAATGTTTAGACTCAGTGTTCCATCGTATTTTGGTGTCTTTTTTCAACATATTTATGATGTTTTTGAGAAGTTCAGCCAAGTTGGGTATGAATATTCTTAGGAAATTTATTTTACCAATGAATGATTGAAATTCTTTGATGTTCCTAGGGTGTTCCACTTTCTGGATGGCCTCTATTATGCTGGGGTCTATTTTGATTCCATCTTTAGAGCTTAAGTGCCCCAACAACTTGCCTTCCCCTATACTGAAAAGGGTCTTCTTGGGATTCAATGAAATCCCATTTTTTCTGCACTTCTCAGACACTCGTCTGAGATGCTGTAAATGTTCCTCATCATATTTGGAGTAGACAGTCACGTCATCCAGATATATGACTATAAACCTGCCAAGTTCATCCACAAACGCAATATCCATTGCTCTTTGGAAAGTGGCGTTAGCATTCATCAAACCAACGGGCATTTTCACATACATGAAAGTTCCCCAGGGTGTGGTGAAGGATGTTTTCTCTTGGTCATCTGGGTGAACAAAGACTTGGTTATAACCCGAGAAACTGTCTAGTAAGGAGATCCTACTGGCCCCAACTACTTTTTGTAAGATGTGGTC
Source organism: Picea glauca (assembly GCA_000966675.3). Classification (NCBI taxonomy): domain Eukaryota; kingdom Viridiplantae; phylum Streptophyta; class Pinopsida; order Pinales; family Pinaceae; genus Picea; species Picea glauca. The sequence goes on along the minus strand of JZKD02S2276181.1, from coordinate 495,822 downwards.
CATTTTAGGCAAAGGGTAATTGTCTTTGAGGGAAACCTTGTTCAAGTTTCTGAAATCAATGCAAAGCCTGATTTCGCCAGTCTTCTTTCTGGTAGGAACTAGATTAGAAACCCATTTGAAAAATCTCAAGGGGACTATAATTTTGGCATCATACATCTTTTTAATTTCCTTTTCTATCAGGGGGAGTAACTTGGGATTGATTTTCCTAAGTTTCTGCCTAAAAGGTTTGTGTTCTTCTTTTATTGGAATTCTATGTTGTATGATACTTGTGTCATAAGATTTTAAATCCTCATAACCCCAAGCAAACACATCAACATATTCCTTAAACAATTCAATGTATTTGCTTTTTTTCTCAAGGGATAAAGATTTGGAAAGTTTTATCATCTTGGGTTTTTCCTATGTTCCTATGTTACACTCTTCAACCTCTTTACCACTAGCTTCAATCTTGGGCTTTTTTGCTACATTGTTAAAATCAAATAGGTCTTCTAACGGGACCAAACCTCTAGGTAAAACATTGTTTTTCAAACGCAAAACATCAGATTCTTCATCATTTTTATTCATTTCATCCAAATCTACTTTGTTTACACTATCATTTTCAAAAACCGATTTGTTTACATTATCATCATCATTCTCTACATCTATATTTGTACATTAGAAATCATTCTTATATTGCAGGAAGTCTTCAATTTGATCATCGTTGCCAAATACCTGCCAGTATATGATGTTATCTGGGACGATTGGTCCACACTTCACCTCTACTATGTATTGGCAATTTGGTTTGAAAGGTATTTTTCATGTGGCTGCTAAAGTAGCCAATCCATCTGCCAGTATGTTCTGGCCTCTGGGCATTACCCGCAAGTCGATTTTAGTGAAACATTCTAAAAAATCTAAAACAACATTTCTATAGGCTCCGAGTCTAGGATTCTTAGCCAAATAATCACCTTTAATTTGTTTAATGATCAGTTCAGAATCACCTCTTACCATAATCTTTTTGGCACCAAACTTCTTCAGTAGTTTCAGGCTGAGCATTAAAGCTTCATACTCAGCTGTGTTGTTAGTGCATTGGAAATTCATCTTGTAAGAGTGACTTTCTGAATACCTTGATTTTTGATTATGCAACCAAACTCCAACTCCAACTCCCTCTTTTCTCACAGCTCCATCAAAATCCATACTCCAAAAATCAGCTGGTAGTTCATCACTTTCTATTGTTGTCGTGTTCTTTACCTCAGTGATTTCTTTATCTTCTTGCATGTCAGGTGCATCATCTTCCAACTGAGCAATTCGATTATCCAGGTCACCATCATCGTACAATATGAATGAATCTAGATCAGAGTGTGCAGAGTATAATGGGTAGTTATGTGTTTTTTCCTGACTGCTGACCATATACATCATCAGAGTCTCTCTGTACAGTCTTCTATGTTGTCCAAATACCGGGATGGTAGCATAAGACATATCCAGCTGCAAAGTACCTTTCAACTTAGCTCCCCAAGATCTAGATAACAACATACCATATTTCGGGGGAATGTCTGGAACCAGGATATCCATCACCATACTTTTTGTTGGGATTTGAGCTAGGGTGATACATAAATCTTTAATTAGCCCTATACATTTGACCTTGCTAGAGTCAAAAGAATGCAAATCCTTATAGGGTCTAGTGACATCAAGCCCCAACTTCTCCATCACAACTTTGGGCATCATGTTGTGAGAGGCGTAGGAATCAAGCATATCGTTGTGTAAGATTTTGTCATGGATATTCAGACTAGTATAGAAAGGAGGAACAACATCGTTATCAGTTTTTCCATCTACTTCAGGACCGAACAACAACTCGGGTTGATCACCAGTAATATTTACGGTGTCTGAGTGCGTTCCTGATCCAATATTCAATGCTTTTGTACCTATCTCTGGTTCAATGCTTAATGCTTTAATCACCTGTGACCTGTAAGCATTTTTTCTCATCAGTTCAGACAGGGGAATAGGAATTTTCAATTTGGATAGTTCCCCTTCCAGGCTGAAAGTAGTGGAAGTCTTGCTTTGGATCTGTACTTCTATTTTTTCTGTCATAGTTCTTTGGGCAGAAGTATTTGGCTGACTAGTAGATGCAACCTCGATTTGATTTGATCTTTGCGAAATTTTAGGATTTCTTTTTGCAGAAGATTCGACATTATTATTCTCAGGGACTTTCTTGAGGGAAGTATCTGAGGTTTTCTTGGCCTCAGTTGTTTTCTTTGTTTCAGTAGCCTTCTTTGTAGGATTGTCATTAGTCTTCTTACTTCTTAAGTTATACTGTCTGTGAACCTCCATTATAGCATTCTCAAAGGCATGTTGTTATGTTTCCTCTTCCTCCTCATTCACCTTTGTTTGTGAGAGGAGAAAAATCTCTTGTTCTTATTGAGTAAGAAAAATGGAGTCATCATCGTGAACACCCATGAGGTTTATGTGAGTATCATCTAATCTTCAATTACCTCCTCCCTATCATCACCGTAATTCTCCTGAAGAGGCGGTCTAATCTGTTGATCAGATCGCCTTTGCTCTCTTTGATCTCTCGGGTCTCTCTGTCTGATCTGGGGAGGCTTCCTTCTGAAGTTTGGATTTCTGATATGAGGGGCAGGCTGATTTTCTCTGGACGAATTCATGTCAGCGGTGGTTAGTCTTTCCATCATTCTCTCCATCCTTCTGACTATGGAATCTAGTTTAGCATATGAAGAAGACGTCGAAGTCTCTTCTTTGATTGTAACCCTTATCTCTGTTCTTTGCCTGACTCTTCTGGCTAATAGATTTGCTTCTACGCTTACTGCACTTTTTTGCATGTATTCTAGAGTGACAAAATTCCTTTCCCTTAGTTGATATGACATATCAGAATCAAATCCATCAGGGAGATTGATTAAAGCCAAACCTTGTGGGGGTTTAATATCAACTAGAATTGCGTTATAAAGATTGTTGAAACAAATGCAGTATTCTTGCATTGTTTCCTCTTGATTCCTTTTGATATTCTCATATTCTGGTAAAATATGGAGAGGATTTTTCTTTACCTCCCATCTGTCAAGGAAACTCCGCTGGAAAGTAGCAATGTCAACTATGGTAGCAAGGCGTAACGCTTTGAACCATTTTTTGACTTCTCCGGTCAAACTCTGTGCAAAAAGTCTCATCTGTGCGTCTGCTTCATCAATTTCCTACAAATCAAAATAATCATTCATCTTATCAACATGTTGTTGTGCATTCAGAGGACCAGTACCATCAAATTGAGGAAGTTTGGTTTGATCGTCCTGAGGCACGACATGTAAAGGAACGATCAACACCAAGGGAGCATATCTTGTTGCCATGATTGGCGGAGGAGGCTGAACCACAACTTGCATGATTAGAGGGGAAGTGACAAAATAAGTAGAAGAGGTAGGGATAGGGGATGTAGAGTGAATTATTCAATGTTTGATGGATGCTGCAACAATATCCAGGGCATAAAGTTCTATGGACTGTTGAAAGTGAGCTTGGTAGAGAGCTTGATCAAGATTTGCTACTAGATCTTCCAACTTGTTGAATTATCGAAGGAAGCGTTGATCAAATTCTATTCTGGGAGAAAGTATTTCAGCGGTTCTGGGTTGTAGGATGTTTTGATCTAGGAATGTCTCACTTACAAAGCTGTCGGATTTGGTTCTAAAAAGGCTTTGTTCAAAGGATATGTCAAACTCAAGATCCTGAATGGCAACCAGCTTCTCTTGGAGAGAATGGGACCTATGAAGAGGACTGTGACTCCCAGAACCTTCTACAGTGTTCTTCTTTCTGGGTAACTTTCCTGGATTGTCTACTGTTGTCGCAGGTTCTGGATCGGGATGAGACCTAGTGTTATTTTTCTGGGGTATACTGAACCTCAACTACATCCTCAACATCATAATGAACATGTGTTTCATATTTGGTTTCCTCAGTTTGGATCTGTTTTCTTGTTGATGTTCTAGTCACAAGCCTAGCAAGCTTTTCTTTGTTAACTATTTCTGGACTAAACCTCACTTTCTTGCCTGATGGAGGTTTATCTTTTACAACATCTTTAATTTCAAGACATGGAAGTGTTTCAGCAGTAGGAATTTCATCTACAGGATCTTCATCAATTGGATCTTCCTCTACATGATTTTCTTCTACAATATTTTGCTTCTATGTTGCAGACCTGGTCAACAGTTTCCTAGGTTTTGTCACTTTCACTTCTTTAAGAGGGAACATGAGTTTTTTACTCTTTAGCTTGCCTTTTCTACTGTCAAGAGTATTCTCAATATCTACTACTATTTCAACACCATGAAATGGTCTTTTCCCCCTTTTTATGGATTATTTGCTAAGAGGAATATTAGTTGCAGTCATAGGAGTCTCTATCACAATGGGATGCTCTTTCTTATCTCCCTTTTTCCTTTTCAAACTATCAGAGACTATTTTAGTACTTGCAGAAGAAGTACTACCTTTGGATGGTGGAGAACTAATAGTTTCAACACAAAACCCTGATGCCACCAAAAATGAATTCCATTTTATTTTTGTCTTTTCAAGTTCTTCAAGGACCAACAGTTTAACGAGATTGAAGTGAAAAATATTGGGCTCAAATTGATTTGACTTAGCTTGTACTTTATAAGACATTTTCCCCAGGCTCTTGGAAATATAATAAGGGAGGTTTAGGGTTTTCTTACCTGTAAACTGCATGAGAAATATGATATGGTACAAGTATACTTTGATGAAACACCCTTCGCATGTGAAGTATCTTTGTATCACCCTCAACAACTTTTCATGGTGTTCAAGCATGTAACTCTTAGGTACTCCCTTTGTAGGTTCTCATTTTGAAATTATGATTTAAAATAGTTATTGCAATAGGAAGCATTCATAGGTGTTCCCTTGAACCACCTGTCTCCTTGCATGGGTATCCCTGTTGTTAAGACAATTGTTTGTTTAGAAACTTGAATCTTGAGTGATCCAACCTTTGTCTTGGTCCCTTCAAAATTTAAGCCAAATTGCTTTGCCACTTCCATGTGTCCTCCCTGTATATTTTCACAAAATGCAAGGCATCCTACTGCATGAAAGGATTCCCTGAACATAGGATTTGAGTCCAACAACTGCAAACCTCGAGGTTCAGATCTTACTATGTCACCCCCTTTGTGTACCTTATTTTTGTCTTTGTTTTGCTCCATAACTATTTGTGAATATTCTTGGGATGATGATGGTGCATTGATATCAAAGATTGGACAATATATAGGTAAGAAACCTGGTGTATTGGGGTTTAGTTGGAAGATAGGGTTATAATGTTTTAACAACATGGTTTTTTGCAGTGAATGAAAGAGCACAGTTTGACAAAAAACTTGGGCAATAACACTTGAGGGAGAAGCAATAGAAAACAAGGTTTCAAAGATATCACATGATAGAGCAGGATTTTAAGATCTCAACAATAGGTTGAATTGATCCATCAATTTCGTAGCAACCGTGTGGTTTCGCAACAACTGTCATAGTTTCACAACAAGATTATAAATTCAATAATTCAAAAGGGGAAATTTCTCATGAGTTATAAAACTTGAATTACAACAATTGTACCAACTTTCATGACCTCATCCCACGATTTCCTGACCGTTAAAGAAGGATATAAATTGATTTGACATGATGGCTAGGTCATCGCGGAAAACTAAGAGATTTTACAATGTACTTTGAAAAATATTGGTTACACGTTTGAAAAGGTACCAACATGGATTGGGAAAGCTATTACACTTTTGGTACACACATAAACTTGTTCATATGACCTTATTATGGCATTGTGTAATGATTTGAAACCCACCCTCTCCAATGATGATATGAGATTATGTAATCAACTGACTTGACCTTGGGACAAGACAAACCACTGTGACTTGGAAAGACACTCGAATCCTCTAGACATGACTCAACTTAAACCACCATGACTCATAGGTGAATGAATTCAAAATATTGTCATGAGACATCTATCTTAGGACCTTTTACACATTTTTTTTGAGAAATTAATACATGACCATAATACTGACTCAACAAAACCATTGTTTTGACTTTGTAAATTAACACTCCTCAACATAGTACACTGTTTTTTTCAATGAGGCTAAAAGAAAGTTCACGGAAGGTCCGAGAAAAAAAATATTGGAAGAAATACAACTATGGATAAAGATGGTGTTCATGGAGAAAGGGTTCATGCGCATGGAGCCCAATAGGATGGTTGAGTAGACTCCCCTA
>JZKD02S2276181.1:453430-489590 GCA_000966675.3 Picea glauca | reverse complement strand
GGGGGGGGTGCGGTGAAAAGATGGAGGAAATTAAAGAAAGAGATAGATCCATTGAGGAGGATCCATAAGTCATTGAGATGAGGTGAGGAATGGGATGGACCCAAAGGAGCAAAGGAGAGAAAGATCCAAGAGGTACACAAGAAGAGTTAAGTTAAGAAGGAAAGAGGAATAAAGGAGTGGAACGAAGATAGCAAGGGGCATGCAATAAGGATTCAAGACCAAGATGAAAATAAAGGAGACCACACTAAGAGGAAGTGTGAAAGAGTGTGTTGTGCCAGAGAGGAGCACAGGTGAAGGTAGGAATGCGAAGAGGCCCGATGTTGCGACGAGGGTTTCCAATGGGGATACAAATAGTAGTAGTCCCAAGGGCCTAGGAGACGAGGTCTGAGCCCCTTGGTTGTTGCAAAGTGTCATAACCTTAGAGGAAGATGATGTGAAAAACAAAGGCACATTAGAAGGAAAGGAAGATGGAGGATCCCCTAGTGGTGGGGGAGAATAATTGGTGATAGTAGACGGTCTTGCACAACTGCATAGGAAACTCTCTAGGTAACCTCACAAGAAATGTTAGAAGAATATGGACATATCCCCCCTTTGAACCATCTCCCTTGTGCATTTGTAATCAAGAAGAAAGAACAACATCAAGTGAGGTGATTGGAATAGGAGAAAAAGTAGAAGGAGATAGAATAGAAGAGACGAATGGAGAGGAAGGCGACGTCGGTGCTACTTCACCAAGGAGAGTATCAATGTTGAGAATCCTAACACCCATTAGTTAGATAGGAGGATTTAGTTACAACCTCAAGATGGTGAATCAATATAGCACCTTGAGATTGCCTGTGTTCCAAGGAATGGGTAAAGATGATGCAAAACAACATTGGTTCATGTGTGAAACAATATGCTCTATGAACAAGACCATAGACAAATAAAAAAATATTGTGGAGTTGTAAACCAAGTTTAGAGACATAGACGTAACGTGGTACATGAAGTACAAGGCCACTACCCCGATGGGACAAGCGAGGTCCTTGACAAAGATCAAGCGAGATTTGCTTAAGGAGTTCCATAAACCTATGTCAGAGTCTCATATTATTACAAAAATCAAGGAGATTAAACATAAATAAGGATAAACCATGTGGGACTATGACCAATGGTTCAATATTTTGTTGGATAGGTTGATGTTCTAGATCCAGAACGTAAAACACAGATAATGGTTCATGGCGCAATTACTCCCCCATATCCGAGTCCCACATACCCAATAGAAGGTGATGACTCAAGGAGAGGTCATGGAGATTGCGATGTGCTTGGAAGCTACACTAGGAGGGGCAAAGACATTGACATGATTGGTGCATGTGTAACCACAATTGGCCAATATGACAATGTAGTTGCAAGATATGGTGGAAAAAAAAATCATGCACGAGCACTATGGTGTACCACATGTCGATCTGAGGGGAATTGCAAGTAAGAGTGCCATGTACTTGGAAACTATGTGGCAATGAGAGCACCGAGTCCATTTCCAACCGATCCATAGACAAAATAATGCGAGATTTGTAGACAGTGGGGCCATGTACCACCCCGCTTCCCAAGGTTTCAAAAATATAAAAAAACACATCGAACCCTATTTTGCAAGTTCTGTAAGTTCCTGGGACGTGATTTCAATAACTATTGGTCATTCCAATTGATGAAAGACAATACACTTGATGCATTTTGGGTACAAGATGAGCAGAAGGGTGGAGATCGTGGTGGTGTTGAGAGAGGCAGATACCAAAGAGGTCCTAGAGGTGGACATGGGTGAGGTTGTAGATGAGGATATGGAGGAGGGGGAGGTAGGCCCCCCACTTGTTTCAATTGTGGAGATATTGGTCAAGTATCAAGGTTTTGTACCAAACCATGCATGCTTTGTGCACATTATTACAACCTCAAGCATGCCATAGAGGATTGTCCCAACTTATTGAAGAAGTGGGAAGAAAAGAATATGCATTGCAACATGGTGCATGCAAAGTTGCGCGGAAATAAGAAGAAGGATGAGGAAGTTGATGTCTGGGTTATAACCCTAGGTGAAGCGAAGACAGGGAGGGACTTCGAGCAGGCTGAGAGCTTGAGTCAAAATCCATAGGGGAAGATCAAAATGGAAACACATCCCCCTCCTAAGCTTGATGCTTCCCAACAAAACCAATTTCTTCTGGATGCGCAAAGAGCCATGGAAGAAGAAATAGCACGTGAAGCACTGCAACATGCGACATAAATATCACTTGAGGAGGCTCAGATCCATGAAGAAGTGCAACACGTGACACACAGGTTTCTTGATGAAGTCTGGATCCGCGAAGAGGTATAACGAGTGACACAGATGTTGTTGGAAGAGATTCACGCCTGGGAAGAGCTACAATGCGTGACACAAAGATCGTTGGAGGAAGATCCTATGTGTATGGAGATGCAGCGTGCAACACAAAGGTCATTGGAAGAAGCACATAGACATGAAGAGATACAATGTGTTGAGCAAAGGGTAATTGAGGAACAACGCCTTGAGGAGTTGAAGCTCACAATGTGCGAAGAAGTAATGTGCAACTGAGGTCGCGAGATAGACATCGAAGACCAAGTAAGTACATTCTTACATTGTTGTTTGAGCTTTCTAAATGATACCGATGCTGCAAGGAAGTTGACATAGATGTTAGATTTTCCAACTTGTTGAATTATCGAAGGAAGCGTTGATCAGATTCTGTTCTGGGAGAAAGTATTTCAGGGGTTCTGGGTTACAGGATGTTTTGATCTAGGATTGTCTCACTTACAAAGCTGTCAGATTTGGTTCTAAAAAGGCTTTGTTCAAAGGATATCTCAAACTCAAGATCCTGAATGGAAAACAACTTCTATGGGAGAGAATTGGACCTATGAAGAGGACTGTGACTCCCAAAACCTTCTACAATGTTCTTCTTTCTGGGTAACTTTTCTGGATCGTCTACTGCTGTCGCAGGTTCTGGATCAGGATGAGACCTAGTGTTCTTTTTCTGGGGTATACTGAACCTCAACTACATCCTCAACATCACAATGAACATGTGTTTCATATTTGGTTTCCTGAGCTTGGATTTGTTTTCTTGTCGATGATCTAGTCACATGCCTAGGAAGCTTTTCTTTGTTAACTATTTATGGACTAAACCTCACTTTCTTGCATAATGGAGGTTTATCTTTTACAACATATTTAATTTCAAGAGATGGAAGTGTTTCAGCTGTAGGAATTTCATCTACAGGATCTTCCTCTACATGATTTTTTTCTACAAGATTTTGCTTCTATGTTGCAGGCTTGGCGAACAGTTTCCTAGGTTTTGTCACTTTCACTTCTTCGGGAGGGAACATGAGTTTTTTACTTTTTAGCTTGCTTTTTCTATTGTCAAGAGTATTCTCAATATCTACTACTATTTCAACACCATGAAATGGCCTTTCCCCCCTTTTTTTGGATTCTTTGCTAAGAGGAATATTAGTTGCAGTCATAGGAGTCTCTATCACAATGGGCTGCTCTTTCTTATCTCCCTTTTTCCTTTTCAAACTATAAAAGAGTATTTTAGTACTTGTAGAAGGAGTAATACCTTTGGATGGTGCATAATTAATAGTTTCAACACAAAACCCTGATGCCACCAAAAATGAATTCCATTCTATTTTGTCTTTTTAAGTTCTTTAAGGACCAACAATTTAACAAGATTGAAGTGAAAAATATTGGGCTCAAATTGATTTGACTTAGCTTGTAATTTATAAGCCATTTTCCCCAGGCTCCTGGAAAGATAATAAGGGAGGTTTATGGTTTTCTTACCTGTAAAGTGCATGAGAAATATGATATGGTACAAGTATACTTTGTTGAAACGCCCTTCGCATGTGAAATATCTCTGTATCACCCTTAACAACTTATCATGGTGTTCTAGCATGTAACTCCTAGGCACTCCCTTTGTAGGTTCTCATTTTGAAATTATGCTTTAAAATAGTTATTGCAATAGGAAGCATTTAAAGGTGTTCCCTTGAACCACCTCTCGCCTTGCACGGGTATCCCTGTTGTTGAGACAATTGTTTGTTTAGAAACTTGAATCTCGAGTGATCCAACCTTTGTCTTGGTCCCTTCAAAATTTAGGCTAAATTGCTTTTCCACTTCCATGTTTCCTCCCTGTATATTTTCACAAAATACAAGGCATCCTACTGCATGAAAGGATTCCCTGAACACAAGATTTTAGTCCAACAACTGCAAACCTCAAGGTTCAAATCTTACTATGTCACCCCCTTTGTGTACCTTATTTTTGTCTTTGTTTTGCTCCATTACTATTTGTGAATATTCTTGTGATGATGATGGTGCATTGATATAAAATCCTAGACAATATATAGGTAAGAAACCTGGTGTATTGGGGTTTAGTTGGAAGATAGGGTTATAATGTTTTAACAACATGGTTTTTTGCAGCGAATGAAAGAGCACAGTTTGACAGAAAACTTGGGCAATAACACTTGAGGGAGAAGCAATAGAAAACAAGGTTTCAAAGATATCACATGATAGAGCAAGGTTTTAGGATCTCAACAACAGGTTGATTTGATCCATCAATTTCACAGCGTACAGGCAATTTCGAAGCAACCGTGTGGTTTCGCAACAACTGTCATAGTTTCACAACAAGATTATAAATTCAATAATTCAAAAGGGGAAATTTCTCATGAGTTATAAAACTTGAATTACAACAAATGTACCAACTTTCATGACCTCATCCCACAATTTTCTGACCTTTAAAGAAGGATATAAAGTGATTTGACATGATGGCTAGGTCGTTGCAGAAAACTAGGAGATTTTGCAACGTACTTTGAAAAATATTGGTTACACGTTTGAAAAGGTACCAAAATGGATTGGGAAAGCTATTACACTTTTGGTACACACAAAAAATTGTTCATATGACTTTATTATGACATTGTGTAATGATTTTAAACCCACCCTCTCTAATGATGATATGAGATTATGTAACCAACTGACTTGACCTTGTTACAAGACAAACCACTATGACTTGGAATGACACTCGAATCCTCTAGACATGACTCAACTTAGACGACCATGACTCATAGGTGAATGACTTAAAAAATATTGTCATGAGACATCTATCTTATGCCCTTGACACAATTTTTTTGAGAAATTAATACATGACCATAATACTGACTCAACAAAACCATTGTTTTGACTTTGTAAATTAACACTGCCTAACATAGTACACTATTTTTTTCAATGAGGCTCAAAGAAAGTTCACAGAAGGTCCGAGGAAACAAATGTTGTAAGAAATACCACTATGGATAAAGATGGTGTTGATGGAGAAAGGGTTGATGCACATGGAGCCCAATAGGATGGTTGAGTAGACTCCCCTAACATTGAGGGGGTGAAAAGATGGAGGAAATTAAAGAAAGAACTGGATCCATTGAGGAGGATCCAGAAGTCATTGAGATGAGGTAAGGGATGGGATGGACCCAGAGGAGCAGAGGAGAGAAAGAGCCAAGAGATACGCAAGAAGAGTTGAGTTAAGAAGGAAAGAGGAATAAAGGAGTGGAACAAAGATAACAAGGGGCATACAATAAGGATTCAGGACCAGGATGAAGAGAAAGGAGACCACATTAGGAGGAAGTGCGGAAGAGTGTGTTGTGTCAGAGAGGAGCACAGGTGAAGGTAGGCATGCAAAGAGGCCCGATGTTGCGATGAGGGTGTCCAATGGGGATACAAGTAGTAGTAGTCCCAGGGGCCTCAGAGACAAAGTCCGATCCCCTTGGTTGTTGCAGAGTGTCATAACCTCAGAGGAAGATGATGTGAAAAATAGAGGCACATGAGAAGGAAATGAAGATGGAGGATTCCCTAGTGGCGGGGGAGAATAATTGATGATAATAGATGGTCTTGCGCAACTGCAAGTAGGAAACTCTCTAGGTAACCTCAAAAGAAATTTCAGAAGAATATGGACATACCCCCCCCTTATAATGAGTGACAGAGATGTTGTTGGAGGAGATTCGTGCCTGGGGAGAGCTACAATGTGTGACACAAAGATCTTTGGAGGAAGCTCCTATGTGCAAGGATATGCAACGTGCATACATGGCTGCCAATTTGAATTATACTGTAGATCCATGTGAAAATATACCAAACAACTATCCATGGCCATGAATAGGAAAATTTAAATGCGGTTACATGCCAAAGGCTGTCATAGTCACGAACAAGGCCCAGTAGAAATAGTCTCAAAATCAATCTGAAGATATCTGTATGCAATGGAGTACAATCTGATCTCCCATGATCACTAAAGTCACACAGGTATTGGTCCAATGAAAAGGTGGCAACAACTCAGGAAAGCTGCGACTGCATATTGAAGTATTTAAGTCTTCTACACAATCCACCAAAGGTGCAAGTCTACATCGTGTGAATAAAGGAGTTGAGGTCGAACACAATGAGACTTCATTTGATTACTGGTCAATGAGGTATACCGTTAACAAACGCGAGAAAACCTACCGATGATGAGAGTAGGTATCAAGGCAACGAGTACATTCTTACAAGTGTGAATAAAGGATTCGGGGTCGAACACTTGAAGAATCCATCGATCAGGAGACATTGATGTATTCCCAACTTTCGATGGCAAGAGAACCTGACACTAATGACTGCAAGCCTCTAGGTACTCATAGGACTCTAGGTCTCGTTTCCAAAATAGATGAGCTAAAGTCAATGGAAGGAGACCCACTAAAAGGATAACATTAAGGAATCTCTCATCATTCAACATGAGGTACAAAGTAGGAGCTTGATGATTTGGAGGAAATCGAACGAAGAACATGTTCATGAACCCACAACCTCGTGCGTCTTTCGCTTGTGCCAAGTGCAAGAGGTACACGAAAAAGACCCTCTGAATAACAACCAATGAGGAAAATTGTTGACAAAGGCAAGGGAACCACCAATAAGGCTAATGGCATCCAAGAGACTGCACAAATCCCAATGTGTGAATAGATGTCTTGCCGTCAAACACAAGGGAAACCACCCAGTCAATGACCAATGTTGAAATGTCGACTGTTGATTTCAAGGTTACCTACCAATGAGGAAAGTTGTACCAGGGTGCGTAATAGGACTACAACTTCATGTGATTCTGAGACAAATTGAGGGTATGGTCGACATGCAGAGTCGAGAGTTCTGAGGAATGGTCGACACAAGTTGATAGACATCCTTTGAACAAGAGCATGAGACGTATGGAAGACTCTGGCATAATGGACTCAATGATGAAACTATGAGATGCAGGAGACATCAATCAAACTCTCCATAGGGACCAGAAGAGTAACCAGTCGGGGGAGTAAACTCTCTATAACGAGCTCAACTTCCTAAGACCATGGTAAATCCAAAATTATGATGACAAGTGGACTCAATAACTTTGTGCTCTGTTCAAAGGCGACACGACTGTTGCCAATATAAGATAATACTCCCTTCCCCCCAGTATTTTTTTTGTTTTTTCTTAGTCAAATGAAACGAGTGTCGCAAGTAAGCAAAACTAGTTCCAATAGTAGAACATACCTATGCTCAATGTAAGAAGGTGCATGTGGGAGATGGACACTCGGGGGAATGTTCCCTCTTGGGTATAGGGTGTCAAGTTGCGAAGGATATAAATGAGGCTCTGCTTGGTTGTGGATGAAAAACTGCTGAGGCAGACGGTTTATAACGCAAAGCGAGAACCAATTATAGGCTCAATACTGCAAGCAAGGGCATGAGATACAATCACAATTTAATGCCAAAAAATATCCTTTTTCATAATCTTAGTTTACTTGGTGTGAAAAAGGGATAAACTTGTACCAAATATATGTCCTTTCAAATCCAATTTACGAGTGTGAAAGAGACAAGTTCACTTGACAATCTTTTCGCTTTTTGAAAATGAGTTGGAAAATAGCTTAAATCAAACTCAGTTGGGATTTTCTAGGCGACATGTCATGGGGGAGGCCAATGCTCCCGTGCTGGACTTCTGTGAAATGTCAGTATCTTATGAATAGCTAACACAAGCTTGGGAAAACCCAAATCTCTCCAAGTCAAGGAGTATAAAGTGCTAGCAGTGGTTATCATCTCTGTGATATATCATATGATGTCTCTTACTTGAAAGGACATAAACGAAGGTATTTGATACCCCACAAGACCATCCCAATCAAAGGGAACTTCCTCAAGACTTGGAGGGAGAGTACTTGGTGAGAGAAAAACTCTCTCTTGTTCAGAAGGTGCAGTATCAAAAATGCTAACGACATGGTTGAAGGATGCATCATCCTCCAAAAGGAGGGTTGGATTGACTAGAGATTGCATTGGTATGACCATTTCTTCAAATATGGGTTGAATAGGATGCATGATAACAGGGACATGAGACACTTCACCCTCGACAACAAGGGTGTGGTCAGGAGAGGATTGCATTAGAATGACTTCTGTGTCAATCAAAGGAGATACAGGGTGTGGGGAAACTATAGACTCCTCAGAACCTGAAGGGCCCTCAGGTTTGAACCATGCTTCTGGTATCCCAACAGTAGTAGGACACAAACGAGTAAGGTGATTTCCTTCGCAAGTCCTGCAAAGGAATTTGGGCTTTCATCTGAGATGTTTGGGCTTCTCAATCGTATGAATTCCCCCAGTGTCATTTACAATGGTTGGTGACATGCTCTCAGCGTGACAGGAAGAGGCTAGAGAGTCATCTCCCATATGATGTTCAGAGGTTCAAGATGTGATATCTATATGACTCATGGCGACTAGAGTGATGCCCCCAACATGAATAACAACAGTTGGTTGCGGGTCTTCAACATGACTTACAGAGGTCGTCGACTAATCTCCACCTTGACTAGCAGTGGTTCGTGATGAAGTTCCAGTATGAATGGCAGTGAATGGACTAGCAGCGGTGGTGAGTTGTGGCATTTGAGACCAAGGTCTCAGAAAAGATTGGTTTTGAAACATTGC
Source organism: Picea glauca (assembly GCA_000966675.3). NCBI lineage: Eukaryota > Viridiplantae > Streptophyta > Pinopsida > Pinales > Pinaceae > Picea > Picea glauca. The sequence goes on along the minus strand of JZKD02S2276181.1, from coordinate 480,661 downwards.
AGGCCAGGGAGGGTCCTGGTTTACACCCTTTCCTTGTCCGGAAAGGTAGTATCCTCCACCTAATTGATCCATAGAGGTTTGTACGAGCATCATCACTAAGGTCTACGAAGAGACAAAAGTATGATAAGGATTATTCAAGTGAGGATATATGTTGCCCCCATGTGAAGGGGTTTCGTGAAGAGGGTAGCCTGAACCATAAAAATGATTCCCCCCGTATGAAAGACCCGGGGATATATGTGGACCCGCCATGGGAAAAGTGTTCGTAGGAATTGGCATGGTAGATGAAGGATACACAAATGGGGTTTAATAAGTAGAATAACCACCCATTTGATTCCTTGTTCCTGAAGAAACATAGCTAGGACTGGATCCGTAAGAGGGGAGGTTCCAACCTCCCATAGTGAGAGTTGGTTGAGGGGCATGAATCCTATCAAATGAAGATGTAGTCGGCGGGGCCATGGTGCCTCCAGATCCAATGCTAGGATTCATATAAGTGGGTTAGGGAGAGGATGGAAAGGGTGAAGGCACATTTGGCATATCAATAGGAAAATGGTTAGAGACCCAAGGCATGAACTGAGCGTCATAGTTCTGCATACTATTATGAAAAGCGGACGGATTCATCCCCATGAAGTGAGTGAACATCATGGGGTGGGAGTGGTAAAGGAGGGAGGCATAGGAACTCCACTATCCATGACAATGGGAGCTCAGTATGAAATCCTAACGTCAACTAATAATCAAAGAGCATACCAAAACAATCAAACGACCAATATGCACACAAACAGGATAAAGTGGTTGAAAGGGGCCTCCTTCCCTAAAGTAGGTATGCCTCATCCAAGAGGGGCCTGAGACTCCCTGCTAAATATCGGAGGTATCATAATCAGTTATAAGGGTCCTTGTGGGCTTAACAACCAGTCGGTCAGATCCCCTCGGAGAGGTACTCCTCCATAAATGTTGTGTGTTATCCGACCCTTATCTGACCTAGGGTACCTGCAGAATAGCCCCCGCAAGTAACCTATGTGGTACCTAAGTCAAGCAACTAATCAACCACGGTATAACCGATGCGCAGGCGAACATTCGTAAGTCAGGTCCACTGTATGGGGAGGGTAGAAAATCCCAAAACCTTGAAAGCACCGCCTCTCACAGAGGTAAGGGCACTAGCAAGATCCCAAGATATGAATAGATCCCCATAAATATCTCTGACACTAAGAAGGTATTGGGGGGATATTCCTTGAACCAACCTAACACAACCTCGTGCTTAACTCCGGTGTAAGAGGAGCCTCTTGATATTTTCAATTATACAATGGATTTCTCCACTCCTTTAGTCAGACACATATGTTGATTTAATAACCTTGGAGAAGTTTAGTCACAAAATCCTATTCCAAGGCACTAAATCCTAAGCTAGTTTGTGTACCCTAGAAAAAAAAACCGTTACTAATCAATTTTAAATTATAGCGTTAATTTTAATGGCCTTGTTTACTCAAAAGGTGCGGTTGTGAAACTAGTGATGTTATGACTCAACAAGTAAAATAAATGAATATGAATACAATGCAGAGTCCCAACTTTAATTTCCAATAGATGATATGCTTCCTAAAAATGCAATTTTCAATTTAATTCTGCAACTCTAAATAAAAATACAATATCTCTTTACATGCACTAAGATAAATGACAAAGACTCAATATCAAAATGCCAATCAATGTAAAATGCCTAATATTTTTTGTATTTTCAATATAAGGAAAATGAAAATGTAAGGACTGAATAACAGCTTGATATAAAGACTCTACTGTGTATAGATAGAGACAACCCAAGTAGGATGTCAAGTAGAAAAACACCCAGCCCAATGTACAAGGACAATCAAAATGAAAAGATCATGAGAAAGGCACCGCCCAAAAATTCAACCAAAGACAGGTTTCCTGTCATTCCACAAACACTTAATCAGTGACTACAAAGATCCAAGAAGACTCAACAATCATCAAAACCTACCTAGCAAACAAGCAACAAAGGTTGATGTGTGCGACTGTTCAAGGGAAAAGTGCGTATGTACGTAGCTTGCAGAAGGACAACACACATATGTACGCAACTGTCAAGCAAAAAACCGCATATATGTGTCAAAACACAGCTAGGCTAAGGAGAAGCATGAAAGACTCAGACCCAGAGTGAACAGAGACTGTCAAGCAATCATACGACAAGAAACTCAATACAAACGAGAGCAATCTAAGGAGAAAAGCACTTCAAACCCTGAAAAGAAGATTGAATCCCCAATATGGTCACCAATTTTGTTACAAGGAAAATCTCTCTATGGCTAGGGGTAAACCACAACAGACATAAATGACTGCAGAAATCAACTCTACTCTCAAGTATGCTATATAAACAAATATGCTAGCATGACAAGATACAAGGCCTACCTTGTCCATACGTTCGATGAAGTCCACTGTTGAGCACTTTACCCAAAGCAATATACCTACAACTAGTCCTCAAGAACCAAGCAACACAAACACATGGTGATAATATATGATGTTAACACATTCAATAGCATAATCCATCAACATTCATAAGAAATACACCCATGTAATAATAATTCAAATATTTTCAAGATATCAATTGGACGAGAAAAGAGTATTTCTATTAAGATATAATCAACAGAAGTGAATAAGTTATAGACTTCCATGTCAGCATGGTTTGGAACTGAGAAACTAAGTTCCTTCCAGCTGGGCCTCCACCACTTCAATCCTCCACCAAAGGCAAGGTCATGTAAGAGAGGCAATGGAGTTCTCAATTAGCAAGGGGAGAGCTTGGGGGTTGAACAATGTGTTCAGACTTAAAGGATAAAGGGATGTAGACTCACTGTGAAGTGAATAATTCCTCCAGAGTAACTTTGCTCTCAAAGTTGAATTCTTTCTCCTTTTTCCATAGCTCGGTTTTGGCCCATTTATAGCCTTCAAGTGGAACTGAAGGGCCGAGTCAGAACGTTTCTAGTATATGAAAGGCCAAGGATCATTGATCTTGTGTCGTGGCATGGAAACCCGACACCATTTTTCATTTTTTGTCACATTTCTTGATGTACACGGGTTGTAGTGGTGCAACCTGCGTATACATATGTTGTATAGTAGGCAAGGTGCGTATATGTGGAAAAATTGTATTTTTAGCTCCGGGATTTGCAAAAAGGGGACTTCATGTTTGCATAGGGAAATGGAAAAAGGCCTTCTGTGCAAGATTGCATGGGGTCAGGCAGATCGTGCTATAACAAATTCAAACGATGAACAATTTGATGAAGATTTGAGGGCAAGACTTGGGTGCTCCATCAACGAAGAAAAATCGACTAAGACATGAGGGTGCACTCAGGAGAGTCGACTCAACTCATGTAAGGGGAAAACTCACCCAAGAGTACGAGTCAGTTCGATGGATGGGGCATGCCAACATGAGGGGCGCACCATTCCCAAAGGGCACGATGGTTAACGAGCACATGGGTTCATTTGGGCTACTGGGTCCACGAAGGGGCACAATGATTCATTTGGACATGGGTTCATGAAGGGTCACAATACCCTCAAAGGATGTGATGGTTCATGTGGTGACCTTTGGAGATCCTAGAAAAGAACAAGGGTGCACAACCAAGGAAGGCAAGTTTTGGAAAGACAAGGAGAGAAATAGATTTGTGATTATGAGGTAGACAAAGAGGGCGAGCTGCCTCAAGGAGTCAAGGACTTGTGCTGCCTTGAGGATGATTTGATGGACAGATTTGGATGAGCTTCTCTTGGGTCAATTTTGGGGAAGTATGGAAACACAGGTCTGTCGGAGGCATGTGCGAGGCATAATCAAAATTTGTAAAGTCTATGGAAACAAAGAGGGATAGTCTACAGAAAGGAAGAGACAACAAGTATATGGTTTTTGGGACGTTCAAGGTGCACCGTAGGTGGTTGTGAAGACGATTGTGACAGAGAGTCTTGGTGACGATCTATGTATGAGTGTCTTGATGAGGTGAGGTGAGTCGTTTGACTCCACCCTATTGTAAACCGAGCCTATAGTGCTCATGTTGTAATTGTTTCACAATAACAAAGACTTAGCCAAGTGTTAGGCACGGTTCATGCTGCATGCACTATATATGTATTTGTATTTCATTTGTTTCATAATTCTCTTGGTTTCTCATGAATGTATGTTTATATATGACTAAGTGTTAAAGTAGTTAATGAATGTCTAATTATACAAGAGTTTCACTAGAGTAAGAGTGTGACTTGTCGGTAACCTAGAACAAAGTATAGGTATTCTCTAGGTGAAGAGGCGTAGTTTAGACGAAGTATCCTTGGTGCTACCAAGAAAACAAGTGATAAATGTTTTTGTGTTGCACGCCCTCAAGAGGTGCACGATCATAAGGCACGCTGTGGGGATGTGACACTAGGGATAAAAAAATATTAGGGTGTGTAGGAACATGCATGATGCCCCCATTGAATAAGAGTCATGCACGTATGATGTTGTCAAAGTCATCATCAATTTACAAGATCTGCCAGTGGCAACAAATTTGTGATTGTAACGGTCGATACGACAGATAATTATACTGCATCAACTTCATCCAATTTCAGGAATACGGGCTCATTAATGCCACTAATAGGAGGACAATTTGTCCAATTCAGAATAAAGTAGAAGTTAATTACATGGACTGGCAGAAAAATCTCGACATTAAGGCTACAATGACCGATCATCGTCCAATACGACAAATCTAACAGCTAGGATGGAACATGGTAGCGACTAGCTCAAGGAAAAGACAGGACAATAACTCCACATTGAAAGAAAGGAAAGTGACATTATGGATTCGATATTTTAAAATAGAATGTAGTATTCCCCCTCCTTACTTATTCCCTCAATTCAATGAGCTCTCTTTCACTCCCCTTTTAGGAAGGTGTTTGCGGACATACATATCCCATGTTTCCTGTTAAAATCCAGATGGATTTTCCACATATCTAATATGGCATCCTCAAGCAAACCTTACGCATGACCAACATCTAAGACCACAAAGGAACAACCAATTCTCGATCCCATGTTACCATACAATGTACCATTTGAAGGTTCTACATTTGGGAAGGTTTCCCTGCTCAAATGTGTTGACTACATCGTCAAGGATCCCAATCAGTTCCCCGAGTTATAGTATGATAAATAGACATAGGTCGTCCAAAAAGAGTAGTGATGTAGGAGTGGGTGAAGCCTCTAAAGAACTCTAATATTCTGTCTCTACTTAAGTGCCCACAGTTTGGGCGTGCCTAATCCATTCAATCATGTGTTTATTTCCTTCTCACCAGATTGCATATGGAGTACCTATGACTAGATCAACCCTATCTTATCAATCATACCGTTATACATAGGATTTTTGGCCTTACCACATTCGACGAAGATCTAAAGGCTAGTCTCAGAGCAAAGGATGCATCTCAAGAGGAGGTCTATTCTAAATTCGACTCACACCGAGGGAAGTGCGGGGTTGTCATCCCCAAAATTAATAATTCAGCTATCCGGTTTGCAATACAACTACTTGCATGTAAGCTCATTCACAAGTGTCAGAAGGAAGAATGCACTATAGGGGTCGTTCTCACGATGGAACGATGTGTTAACGATATTTAGATGGCCTAGGCCCCCTACTTTCTTAAGGATTTCATCGCAGATTGTCTCGACATTCAAAATCAAGGGAAACAATTTCATTATAGTTGTGTCATCCTTTTACTAGGCATGGTGCTATGGAGACCACCACCTGGATTAGAAATAGACATGGAAGGTGCCCCCTCGTCTATTATCCCCCAATTCCTCCCTCTTGAGCATTCCAAGAATACATAGGTCCATGCAAGAATTACCAAAGCCTTTTACCAGTGGTTGACCCAGTTAATCGTAGCTTCCAATGAAATGGTTCACATCCCGACACATATCTTCAACATGTATGCCGATTATTTTCATTTTAACTGTAATTTTCATAACCTTTTGATTTCTCCCCACATAGCCCCAAACAAAACGAAAGTTGAGCTCCCCTTTTGCATTACAGAGAGGGATATCATGGAAGGGGTTCCATAACGACCGACCAACTACAAATGTCCCTTCTCAGAGGTACAAGATGAATTTGAGATATGAACAAAGAAACTTGAAGAACAACACAAGGTTGTGATTGTTGGCCAAAAAGAGACAAAGCAGAGGCATCCAAGGACTGTGACTCTCCCCTATTGACCAAACACATACAAAGTACTAGTGAATTTGACGTTGAGGCTACGACTGTAAAAATGATAAAATGAGCATCTAAAACTCAAGACGCACCTCATATCAACCTTAGCTCCAAACCAGAAGGAGATCGCCCATCTTCACCCCACGCGAATCTTGTTGAAGAAGAAGCTCCACTGCCATCATCCCAATCAAAACCCCAACCCAGTTCTAGCAAACATCGACCTACAATTGCCCAAAAGAAAACATAGTTTGGCTCCCCAACACAGAACTGACATATAACAAAACTAATGAAGGACATTCACACACAGTTGGCCAAACAACAAGAGTTCCAAAGTGACATGGTGAGGAAAGTGGACACTCTAGGCCAACAACTGGATGTAACCTCCCCATCAGCATCTTTGCCCTCAATGCGCCAATCCATCAATGCCGATGGATCAAGCCACCATAGAGTGTTGAGTTTCAACCCACTTTCCATCATCCCTTCTGACTTGGCAAAGATAGAACTTGACTTGGCACAAGTTCCTACTACCGAGATTCGGGGCTTTATCACTACTATGGTCCATGAGCTGGGGTAATGAAACCAAACCTTCACTAGAGAGGAGGCACGATAATGCCTTCACTTTGACCAAGAAATTTCCAGTCATGTAGCCATACGATCCCAATTACAACAAGAATCTCACGCATCCCAAGAAGTTGAAGTTGCTCGAAAAAAATTCCAATCCTTACATATTGCTGAAGTAACTGCACATACAAAAACTAAGGGCCAATATGAGGCCATGATAGCTAGTCACAACGACGTCGTCACTGCTCTGGACAAGGCCTACTCACATGCTTATCCACATGAGCAGGCTTAGCCATAAATTCCATCTCTATAGAAAATTAAAGCAATGGTCGAGCACATCCATGTCCTGGAATCTCAAAATCTAGAACTTTGTGTGTGGATTCAATAGTTAACGCTAGAGGAGACAAAACTTCAGTGGTAGATTGTAATAAGGGAAACAGTCGTCAGGATGACCGGAGTTGAGCCCGAGATTTTTTAGATTTAGTCAATAATATCTTTAGTTTGTGGAGTCATTTTCAAATCCCCCTAGAACTTAATGCTATCCATGATAGAGTCTATGCAATTGGGATTGAGGTCGCACAACAAAAGTGTGACCTGAATTCTTTGCCTCTCGATGAGCGCATCACTATGATGCTAGTGATTGTAACAAAGAAAAAATAGATCATTGCAACCTGGGATGAGCAACAAAGTATATTAGAGATCATCTCTTCTACAACCAATAAGGCCTTTATCTTTTTCACATAGCTCTCAGATGCGAAGGATGTTGTCGAGTCCCCAATTGAGAAAATTAACACAACAAACTTGACAGCTCCTCAAGTCACAATAATCGAGGCTAATGCAACTATTTAGATTACACAGGATCTTCAAGGATACCTCAATGAGCCCAAGTGCCAATTTAAAGAGTTTGTGCAAGAACTCGGGAACATAGTTCCGTGCATTGCGAGAGTTATTCCATGAGACAGTTGGCTCAAAGAAGAGCCAAGTAATAGTGGTGGGGGCTTGTTGGAACCCAATTTTTTGGGTTAATATCATGTGCACACACAAATGAAGTTGTGCATGCCCATTCCAGTTTTGTACCTGCCCAAGCCAATGCATGAGGATTTACAAGAAGCGCACGAAGGATCGAGTTTTGATATTGAGCACCTAGTCCATGGTCTACCAAATGCATGCTAATCTAATTTTTTGGATGCACACTAGAAATAAAAAAGACGCACGACAAAATCAAGAAAGGAATCGTTGGGAAATATCCCCAAATGATTACCGCCAACAACACAAGGGAACATGGAGCAGGAAAAAGATGAGCTGGCAAGGCAGTTCATATTGCCCCGATTCCAAAAAGGATATGTGGAAAGCAGGCAGGTGAAAAAATCATGCGAGATTGTTAGTCAGTAGAGTGAGTGGAGAAGAATTGACATAGAAAGAGATTCAGAGCTGAGAATGATATAAAAGGAAGCAAAGAAGACAAAGAAAGAGTTATTAAGTTGATTCACTATGCTATTATTTTTTTCTATTGTGGAAGATCTTGCTCTGAGCCTCTTTAGTATTGTAATGTTGTAATGTTTTTGATTGTAAGTCCGAGTCTGCCATATGTTAAAGGTATAAAAAAATGTGCATGGTGCAATGTATTGTAATTCTAGGAATTATCTAAGGGACATAAGACTCTATTGTTGTCACATATGATTTACTTAATATATGTTCGTGTTTGATGGAATGAGGAAGATAATAAAGCTATAGTGATTATGATCTATTATGTGTTAGACATGTGGCATTTGGATATGTGTGTGCATTGTTTTTTCATATTAATAATAGTAAGTTTCCAACCATGGAATGTATGAATGTTTGCCAATTACAGAGAGGACAATTTATCTATACTATAATGCACCTTTTTTTATACCTGGAATATGTCGTCAGCAAGCCACCAGAAGGACCACATCCAACCGGCCACAAAGCATTGCACCTAAACTGGGTGGACGCAAAGAGTTGAACCCCCGACCTCATGACAGAGGGCCACAGTCTTGGCAGTGGGTGATCCGACCAACTGGGCTACCCAACGGGGCTAAATTTAGTATAGAGAAATTGTTTACATTGCAATTGATAATATGTTTTTCATCCCATGCTATTAGTTTTGAATTCTTGTATACATTAGGAATTTAGAAAATGATGCATCAATAAATTCATTCTTTAAGTTGATAATATATATTTGATCTCATGCTATTAGTTTTGAATTTTTGTATGCACCAACAAATTTAGAAAATGATGCCATTAATACATTCATTCTTTACAACATAGAGGAAACACGACCATGGGTCACATTGTATGAAGAGAAAAGAAGGAAAAGGGGTAATAACATGAAAACATTCAAACGATTGAATGCTATAAGCATGCCTTATCCTGATCATTTAAAAGAAAATATGCCAAAAATATGTCCCAACAGTTGGATGGTTGACCAGATACAAGAGAAATATGTGATGTTTGGTCATAACCCACGTGAAGAAGATCTGGGTGCACTAAACATAGGGATCAGGTGCATCAACTATGCAATAAACTCTCTAAGTACCATGTTCTATTTATGATATTGCACATTGTAATTGTAACACATATTTTGTTTTTATTAATGCTTTGGTTATTAGACATATGACACCATCCTTTGTTCACATTTTTACAGGTGCATTTGTTCCCATCTATGTGGGCATATGGACATCATTTTTGCACTGAGTATGTTGATGATGGACACATCACATAATATTGTGGAGTAGAGGTCGAGTTCAACCAATCTAGTTGTGCTAGCCACCATGATCAAAACCTAATAGAGGAGAAGTTAGGTTACATTGGAAAGATACAAGAGATCATGCAAGTGGACTTCTTGTTGTTTCAATGTGTTATTTTTTGTTGAAAATGGTGGGATACCTTCGACCAGAGAAATGTAAAGGAAGATCATGATAGTAGGCTAATATGTATTAACTCTTAAAAAATGTGGGTTGAAAGTAATGAGCCTTATGTTTTCCCAAAACATTGCAACCAAGTGATTTTTTACCTAGATGTGTTGGATGGGGATTGGTGGTTCTTACTAAGACAAGATCCAAGATCTAAACATCTTTTTGAGAACAATAATGTTACAATGCCAAGCGAGGAAGATAATGAGGGAGAGGGCAATGAAGACTGACTTGTAAATGATTTTCTTGGGCATTTATATTGTGGATATGTCATTTTATTATGGGTATCTATAATGGAAAATTATGCTTTTTTCTTTTCTTCATTTTATAGTTACGTTGGATATGAAAAGTTAACAACCATTTACAACCAACATATTGAAAATACATTAAATAGTACAAGCATAAGATGTGGTTTTGATATATTTTTGTTATCATATTTATTGTTTATTATAACAAATGTATGTTGTATTGTATTGAAATATCTTTATGTGTTTTTTTTTGTAAATAAATTAGATGAGAATCCTTCTATTCAAACAAGAAAAAATTACAAAGTGATACACAGACTTGTTGATAGAAAAAGACCCTCCAGAAAGAGAACAAGGGAATACTAAGGACTAACCTATGCTAAAATAGAATCACGAGGAGTACATGGGCATAACAAGATAAAACATTACAAAGACAAGGAGAAAGGGTCGGGTCATAGTGTTGGCCGGAGAGGATCCTTTCTACCTTTTTTCTTATGAACATCAATCCAACCAAAGGAGCTAATAGGCTCAATAGCCTTCGCCACAAAATCGATATGTTCTGAGGAAATGCCAGAATATTGAGCTGCGGAAGCTAAGGGTGCTTCCTTATCACTATCTGAATTATCCAATTCACGAGGACATTTCTGAGTCCCTGAGAGTGGGGTTGTGGCCATGATCATGTCAATCGATTCATCCTTTTCAAGGGGAGTGTGCAAACGTTGAAATGTGAGATTCAGAGTCAAAGCCAAAGGCTGGTGTTTTGGGTCTACAGTTGGCTGCTGCACATTTGTTGGATACTGCGATGGTGTTGTAGAAGGCAGAGGAGATGGGGTGTTTTTGTGATGCTTCTTGTTGTTAGATGAAGAGTTCGAGTGACTTTTGCGATTTTTAGGGTCTTGTAAACCATTAGCCCTTTTTTGTGCTCCAAGGGATGAGAATGAGGTTGGGGATAGAGGAAACATTGCTTGGAGGTGCCCTGTTTGCTGACATGAGTGACACCTGAAGGAAATGTTCTCATAATCGACCAACTGCGTGTAAGGATCATCTTCAATCCAACATATAAGAATCCTATCCGGTAGCCCTTGACTGAGGTCGATTTCAACGCATATGCCGACGAAGGTGACGAAGCCTTTCATTATTCCATCTATGTCAATCTTCATAAACCTACCCAAGACATTGGCTAGGGTATGTAAAAAGGCTTGAGTATAAAAATGCAAAGGTAAATTGGGGAATCTTACCCAGACCGGTGTAGTCATAGCAGTCATAGCTAGTGGGTTGAAATTAAGGAACCACCTCTGCATGGAAAGACCAGATCTGCCCCAGAACCATGGAACTTGCTCCAACAAGCGTTGGAAGTTTGTCTCTGTGGAAAATTTAACAATGAAGAACCCTTTGGAGCAAAATAAAAACTCATGACCTAGTGACCAGGTCTTATTTACCCATTCTCTTTGCGTAGAATCCGAGGGCCATAGTCCATTGAAACGACAGATCAGGGATTTTTTCTGGTAGATAAATGCAAAGTCATAGCCATGGGGATATTTGACCTCTGATGTTGGAGGTTCTATGGAATTCCACACAATGAAGGAAGAGACAAAAATCTCCTTTGCTCTGGAAGTTTCAGCCTTGGACCTCGAAGGAGCGGAAATCCTTGTTTACATCACGTGCTTGTAAGAGCTTGGTTGAGTGAAGGATGGAGCTCCTCCATGCAGACGAGAAACGAGATAAATAGTTGCATTATTTAGATTTCCATAACTCCGTAGTAGAGAGCCATCCACAATCCATAAACCTTCAAAGATGAGTCGTTGAAAGTAAGGCGGAATACCTGTCGCCTGGTTGATCTGGATTTAAGCTAAAAAACAGAGTCTGAATGATGATCATGCAAGTAGAGAGAAGAAACGACGATGGGATCTAGAAAAAGGGGAAATCTTGTAGCAGTCGTGGAGCAAGCCGCAATGAGATGAGGGAAGGCCCTTCGTTCCCAAATATTGCAATGCCGGTTGATGGTGGGTTTCTTTCGATTCCTACGAACCATCGTTTTTTCCTGACCTTTCCTACATTGTGGAAACCCTAGCTTGATTCATGTTTCTTGTTTCAATATTGCATCGGTTCTAATATGTGAAGACTTCTTAGGTAGCAACGATAGTGTCCAACCTCTCCTTGTCGATGAAGTTGGGCTTTTCCTGGGTGGCGCAGGGCTGCGACTATTGGAACTGTCTCTATGGGAAACGAAAGATGAATTGAAGGATCTCGATCGAGACCAGGAGAAGGAGATCATACCCGAAGCAAAAGAAGAGCCTGAGAATGATGAGGAACCACACATCAACCTTAATGGGCTTGTCCTCCACGACCTCCCAGAATTCACCATGCCATTGCCGCTGGTACAAACTCGAAAAAATGAAATATCTTTATGTTAACCTTTGAACTACTAAGCATTAATTGAGATATCACAAAGTTGGCGACGTCCAATAGTAAATATTTATTTTAAATTATATTTTATTTAACAAGAAAATGAACATATTAAAAAATCAAACCTCAAAATTTTTATTGTTTGAAAAAATCAAAATTCAAATAAGTATATACTTACTTTGATGGAACTTCTAAGGACAATTCCAACAAAATAACTTTGTGCAACATCTATGAGTTATGGAATCACATTTGTGGTGTTGAAATTACCAACTTTGATGGCATTCCTAACCTTAACTAGTGCAACTATCACGACCTTCACCTATTCCACCCCATGCTTAGTTTTATAATCATATAAACTTAAATTAATCATTCTTTTTACATTCTCCTTGAATTAAGTGTCAATATAGGAAGGACATGACAATTCTAAAAGAGTCTTTTTCTAGAGTCTAGTCAGAATTAAGGAAAATTTTAATAATCCATACTTATCTAAAAGTATAGAAACCTTTGTCAAATTTGCCAATTCTTAAAATAATAATTATAAAATGTTGGGTGATATTTCTTTTTAATAGAAGATTCATAAAGTTAGAATTAGAGTAAAATATTGTGAAACCATTACTTCAAAAGTGTATAAATAAAAATGTATTATTATTCTCTATATTTAGTATTTTAAATTTAATTGAATAAATTTCATATATTATAATAGTTGGATAGTATAAATTAATAAAATATTTGGAAAAATTAAATATTATTAAAACATAATATTTGTGATTTTGGTAAACAATTATATTATAACTTTGTCTTGTAATTTTTGAATAATAAAAATAACATTATTATTACATCATCATCATCAATTTTTTTTGTAAGTAAGATGTATATATTACCTGTCATGAACAAAAGTTACAGTATCATCCCGAGTTCAAGTATTTGGAGTACTGAGTTGCCTCGAGAGGAAACCAACTCAGACTCACATACAAACTAGATATGATGTGGAAAATTTAACATATTCGCTAGAACCGCCCCGTGGGGAAACCAATTTAACTGAAAAATAGATTGTTTATCAAAAAAGATGCTATAATGACCTAATCGAGGCCTACAAACTAACCAACACACACAAAAAACATTTCCAAATGCCCATTGCATAGACCGAACATTCCAGACACTACTGACAGTTATAAAGAAAAAACATGCATGCAAACACTTGTACCCCCGCTGCCTGTCACGGTGTCTGGTGGGCGTGCATGCCCTTGAATTCCATTGCATGTGTGTCGTGTAGAGTGTCATGCTCGTCCAAGGTCGTTTGTGCTACGTCATCCCTGCACTATGCAAACTTCCCCTGGAATTCTATAGTGAAAACCACCCCTGGAGAAGCGGGAGCGTTGAGGCCAGAGTATGAAGGATGCAAGGAATGGAGGAGAGTCGAGAGCATTGATTCAATCTACGCAACTTGCCAGTCGAAGTGCTCCAGTTTGAACCAGAGATCATCCACGTCTTGCTGGACCGCGAATACCAATTCCTAGAGAATTAAAACTGAATCCCGTAGGCTAAAGGGTGAAACACATTCTGGTTGGAGCTATTCCTGGTTGTGGGACACCTCCACACAAATTTATTTCGAGTGCATGATACCATCGTCCAATGAGGGCACAAAGGCTGGCGACGGGGGTGGTGATGAGGGTGGTGAAGGAGCGTAGGGTGGTAGACAAGAGGGATGTGCCATCACTGACTGTGAGGTGGAGGCCAATTTAGGGAGTGGTCTAGGGGCAAAGCCGAGAGAGTTCCTAGGGAGGTCAAACCATTCGACACGACATGCCCAAGACGAGGACAAAGGTGGAAGGCCAGATTGGTCTGGTGAGGACTGAGTTGAGGAAGGAGGCGAGGAGCTGAGCGTAGAGGTGAAGGAGGGAGGGTGTCAATTTCCCATGGCCACACGATTATGCTACCAGAGGGAACCATGCTTCGGCTTCCCTCGTTGGTGGGGCATGAATTGAGTAACAAGAGGTAAGGGTGCATAAAAGACCATAGCGAACCAAGTAAACACCAGAGGGGGCGACTGAGAACCAGAAATGCTGGAAGAAGAGGGTGATAGGAACCAACAGGGAGAATGGACGTCGCCATAAGAAGAGCATAGGAGGAGTGGGCCTAGTACCAGTGCCATAACAAGGACGTGAGTCCAAATTTGAGTGCACTGGAGTGGTTAAGTGATAGCTCGTAGCACTAGGTCCACAAAAGGGATCCCAAAAAAGTATAGTCCTTACATTTAACTGTAAATTGAAATTGCTTGTTTTTACAGGAAAGTGGAAATACTACAACAAAGAGAAATTCTGATATAATGCACTCAGACTGTGAGTGATCATTATGAGAATTCACGAGCCATCTCCCCTTGAAGTAGTTAAGACCAGTCATTGATCCCATAAGTAGGAAAAATATTGTATTGTTTATGTACGAAATCCATAGGGGACAAAATAAGCTTTTTGAAGATGAAATGCCAAATCAAATTGTTCTATAAATGGTCGACGATAGTGCTCATAGCTCTAACCATGCTTTAATTCTAATATGTTCCGCTGCCCGAGAGCCAAGAGAGAACCTTATTTAGATAAGGAGTCTGCCTTGACGTTTCTTTCCTTGAAAAACATGATTGAAGGAGAGATTTGTGAATAAGTTTGAGATTGTAAAGAATTCATTTGAAAGAGGAGAGAGTAAAATATTATGACACTGTTGGGTTCTCCTCATCGAGTTGATAACCAACATAGAATCTCCAAAAATTTGAAGGTTTGAGATCTTGTTTTCATAAGCGAAAGTGAGCAGAAGTTTCAGTGCCAAAATTTCTGCAAAATTATTTGATCCTTGGCCCAGGCCCCACTTTAGTTTGAAGGAATGTGAGTGGGAGAAAAAAAGGACTCCCCCTCCACCACAATGGGCTCCATTATCTTGAGAAGCGCCATCAAAATAATCCCATGGCCATGAAAATTTGATCTGTTCTAGCACCACCTGCCTAGGAGGAGGAGCATCCTTTCCTTAAGGGAAATGCACTAGTATTGCAAGGCTTTGGGCGATAATTAGATAAGGAAAGGATGCCTTATCTTTGAATATAGCGACATTATGAGCGATCCAAAAACCACATGAACATCCAAGCCTTTAGTGGACATTTATATTTCCAGACCCCCTTCCACCACCAATCAGGATCATGTGGTCTAAGAGTGATCATTAAAAAAGAATAACCATCTTTTGGGGTATATACCCCAACAGGGCTGAATTGCCAAATTAGTTTATCATCAAGGTCTTTGAGTTTGATATGACTCAATTGGAGAGACCGGATGTATGCATTCTAGTGACCAACGAGATGTTCTTCCTAATTGAGAGCTTGTGTGCCTTTCTAACCCTGTCTCAAAATTTTCGTTTGATGTTCAAATGCGATATGATTTAGATGAAGAAGGCTCATTTCATGTAAACGATCGATTTAGACCTGAGGAAGGATATGTTGAACCGTGCATCTCGACTAAGGGTCTCTTCCAATCCTGAGAGAATTTCCTTTTCCGACCTTCCATGCAAGTCCTTGGCTAATAACCAGAAAAGATTTGACTAGGGCTTTCCACATGATGGAGCCGTTTTAGAGATTAGGTGTCGGCCTTCTAATCCACTCCTGTACTAAATCCCAGCCTAGCCTCCCAACAACTTTGCCAAAGCTAGAGAGTCCCATTTGACTAGAATGCATTTTGGGATCCAAGCCATCGAAAGCCAATAGACTGGAATTGCCTCAAGTACAAATTTTACTAGAATCAACTTGCCAACTCTGGATAACCACCTGAAACTCCAAGATTTTAGTCCTTTTTCGAGCTTTGCGAGTAGCCAATTCCAATCTGATTTTGTGTAGGCATTTGGTTTTAGATGAAATCCAAAGTATTTTAGACCTTCGTCAATGAGTTTTTCCACAAAGGGAAAGTGATCTTTAGAGATTGAGATTTCCTTTGGGTCTATAAGATGTGTTGATAGAGTAGATTTTGAGCTAGTTGTTTGCATTCTTGAAGCCCTGCTAAAAAGGTCTAGAATGTATCCCTGCTTTTCGACATCTCCTCTTAAGCCACTGTAGAAAATTAGTACATCATCTACAAAAAGAAAATGTGTGAGGGAAAGATGGTGGGTAAAAGGAATACCTGAGAAACTTCTATTTTTCTTAGCTTCAGATAAGGCCCTGGTAATACCTTCAACTACTAGTAAAAATAAGAGTGGAGAAAGAGGGAAACCATGCCATAGTCCTCTTTCTGTAGGAAAGAACGATGAGGCTACCCTGTTTATGAGCATGGTGAGGGAAACCGAGGTGATGCAGCTCATGATCCAATTTACACAGGAGAAGCCAAAGCCCCAGTCAAAGAGTATAAGTTTTAGGTAAATCCAACTGACTCGATCAAAATCCTTAGAAATATCATTTTTTAGCACAACTCCTTTTAATTTATGAATCTTTATAGTATGCATAGTTTCCTGAGCTACACCAATTGCTTCATGGATCTGTATTCCTTCCAAAAAACCAAACTGTTATTGGGAAGTGGATTTAGACAAGATGCCTTTTAGTCTTCTGCTGATGATTTTGCAATTATTTTTTAAATGCAGTTGCACAAGGAGATGGGTCTCTAGTCATCCAAGCTTTATGGATCGTCTTGCTTTGGAATTAGAGTGATGAAAGTGACGTTGAAAGGGGAGGTGAATGTAGCCATTTAGTCTAGATTATTCTATAACTTTGAGAATGTCCTGTCCGATGAGATCGAAAATTCCTACATAGAAATCCATGGACCATCCATCTGGATTGAAACTTTTGTCTTTTTGGAAACTGTGGAGGACTTCTTTTAATTCTGCTTTCGCTACTTCCGCCATTAGGTCTAGATTGTCCCCCTCTTCTGCAAAATGGGGGAAGTATAATGCCATCTGGAGGATGGCATCTATGGATACCCTTATGTCTGCAGTATATACATATTTGAAGTGTTGAGACCCCATCCTTGCCATATCTTTAAAGGAAGAGAGCTTCCTTCCTGAAGGGTCCTTTATCCCCCATATGGTGTTTGCTAGTTTCCTGCCTTTTGCATATGCTTGGAAATTTTTTGTATTTTCATCCCTGCTGTGAAGCCACAGAGCCCTAATATTTTGTCTCCCTTCTTCTTCCCTAGCATGGAGAATCTCTCTTCTATTCTTTTCCAGGGATAAGAGGGCCTCTTTTTTAGATGGGGTGGCAAAACCTCCTTTTTCTGAGTCATAGAGGGATTGAAGTGCTTCTTCTGTGTTGATAATATCTTGTTCCTCTTGCGGCTTTTTCATTTTTTCCCAAGACTTGGTGGAAATTTTTAAGGATTTTAAGTTTCTAGCAAATTGGACAGTGACCCACTCCGTTTGCCCTAAAGGGGCCCAAACTTCCTTTACTAACTTTATGAAGCTTTCCTCTTTTATCTAGCTAGAGTTAAATTTGAAAGGGATAACTAATTTTCTGGTGGTTCCTGCTATCTCTAAACAAATTGGGTGGTGGTCCGATTCCCCATCTGAGCCTACCCCTTGTTTGAAGAGTAAAGGCTCTTATACCAACCAGTTTGAAATAAAAAACGGTCCAATCTCTTTGCTATATGATCTTCTCCCAAATGCTTATTTCTCCAAGTGGGGTCAATCTTTGTAGGGACAATATCAATCATTCATGCTTCCCCCAACTTATGAGCTATGAAATCTAAGAGAGAATATGCTTGGGCTCTCTGCCCCCAGGATTCGACCTCCCCAATGGAGAAGTTTAGGTCTCCCCCAAAAATAAGAAAACAGTCTTTTAAGAAGGATTTTCTTAGGAGGGAATTCCAAAATTGATGCCAGTCCTAAGAGGGGCCATAAATGTTTAAAATCGTAAAATATTTCCCCAATTCTATAACATAAACAGACATACCTTGGTTGGAGTGGAAGCCCCACGAAGATTCAAGTTTTATAAATTTTTGGTTCCATCCCATTGCCAGACCTCCCGCTCAACCAGAGGCATCCAAACCAAAGAAAGACCAGCCCTTTAAGAGATTTTCCATCAATTGCACAATCAAGTAATTTGCCCCAAGGGTTTCTTCTAGCATCACTATATCAGGTTGAACTAACTCCAACATCCTTTGGAGGGCAGGATGTTTGGAGGGGCTTCACACCCCCCTATAATTAAAATAAAGCAATTTCGTTTGGAGAATCCTTCTGGGGTTGGCAATGCTCTAAGTGCCCCATAAATGGAAAGTTGTCTGCCCGCTGTGACATCCATAGCCGCACATGATTGAGATTTTGAGAGGAACAATTTTATTCCCCTTCCTTTGTAGAGGGAACCAGTTGGCGGGTTTAAACCCAACCCTTGGAGAGTGGCATCCTGGTTCCCAGAAGAAGAGATTGTTCGAAAACATAATTGGTAGCGGATGGCCTCTTCATTTGTCAACAGAGAGGAGTCTTGACTTTGTGAAGGGGGAAGGGGATAAGAAGGGATCGAGGCCAAGGAAAAATAAAGACCGGCGAGGGGGGGCCCTAGGGAGAAAGGGGTAAAAGGTGGAGGGAGAGTCTTGACTCAGAGAGAGGAAGGGAGACTTTTTAACTTATTTATGCCCATAAGATTCAGAGAAATAGACTATAAATAAACAAAATTTGCAGAGACAGGAGAAAGAGGAGGCATACCCAAGTGAGTTTCAACTCCTTTCTTAATCTGGTAGTCAAGAATGGTGGGAAATGGATCTGGATCCCGTTGCTTCCCCTCAACCTTTGACTGGATGGCTGAAGCACTCCCGATTCCTTGCTTTGTGACTTTTGTCAATTTTTGAGCTGTAAATTCTTTCCATGCCCGAATTGGGTCTCACGACTGAAGCTGAGGCATCACTTCACGTCTACCAGATCTATAAGTGGAGGATGTTCAAAGTTTGAGCGTCTGGGAAGAGGGGGATTTTCGATGCATGGCAAATGATCATTATGTGGCACGATGTCTATGTTTGTGGCATATGCAACATTTGAAAAGAATACCCTCATAGTGAAGAGACTGTCGAAACAATAAGTCTTCTTGAGTGAGCTCCAATGTATCCGAGAGGCCCTTTCTGATGTTTAACGAAACAATAATCCGATCCACAAACATTTTTCCTGAGGATAAAAAAGACATATCCGAGTTCATAAAAGTTCCCAAAGTGTTGCCAATCTTCTCGAACCATCTCCAACTCCAACACTCCGGCTGCACCCCTAGCAGCCTTACCCAAACTGGAAGTTCATCAATCCTTTCATGGGAGGCGTCGAAAAAATGGGTCCAACGCTTCAATAACAGAGGTGTATAATTTATACACCAAGTTTCACACAAGACTCGACCAACATTAGTTGAAGACTAGAACTTGAACAGAAACCACCCTTTTTCCAGGGTATGCACGGACGACAAAGGAAACTCCAAATCCTTCAAGTGAGAAGAGAACCATGTCTTTAGAAGGTCGAAGCTTAAATGTCTCCCATTTGTGCATCCCACTACTGCTTTTTCTGCAAGGTCTAAGATCTATGGAATCATGATGTCGTCTCCAAGGTCCAAAGAGTGCGGGCAAGGAACCAAATAAACCCCTGGGTGAGATTTATTTTTCTTTGGATATGAGGAAGTTCCTTCGAAAATCTTCTACACTAGATGGCTAAGGGGAGGTCTTGAGGATGAGGGCGAGTGTGGTGAGTGAGCAGATGAATCCAAACCAACATCACAAGGAGAGGACCGCGAACAGGAAGTCATTTAGGTCCAAATAAGTAGGGATACTCGCCTCTGGAAGAGGGGAAGGGGAGAAAGAAGGGTGGAAGCTGGAAATAGTGCTTACTAGATCTGAAGAAAGAAATCAGTCTGGAAACTGGCTGGAGATAAACCCTCCTGCCTCTGACGAAAAACCCTAGTCTGACTCTTGGACTACCGAATTCGACGCTGAACTCCATAGCTTTGGAAAACCATCTGGTGGGTTTGGGAAAAAACATTCCCTTTGCAAAGCTTTAGCTACTGGGCCTGTAGGAAAGCCCCCCAAAATTGATAGTTGGGACTCCGAGGCTGGAGCGCAAGGTGGGTTAGGAGAGGGAACCCTCCTTGAGCTCCCGACAAACAACAAGGGAATCGAAGAGACCGTTTTAGGGGAGCTAACAGATGGAAAATTCCAGATGAGTTTTCCATCCAAATGATCATATTTGTAGTCTACCAACTCTTCCATTGCGACAGGGATACGCCCACCAAGCAAGGAGTGCTGGAAAAAAAACCAAAATCGGGAAAGCCCAAGGGAGAAACTATTACCTCCCCATGAACGTAGTGAAGACTGCAGGTTGGGGCAGGTCTAGGGGAACCTGTGAGCTAGAACCACCTACGACTAGGGTTGCCTTAGAGGTCCATGGCCTTCACCATTTGACGTAATTTCCCTTTTCTTATCCCAACACTTCATACATTTGTTTTTCACGTTAATATTAACCATCTAGTGAATAATTATGTTATAATGTTATTATTATAATATATGAAAAAACATAATTATTCAAATCACAATCATTTCACTCATCATATTTATGTATTTTACTTTATAAACACGTTTAATCAAGATATTGTATCTTGTTGGACAACAAACAATTCATCCTGAAGAATAGTTAAACATTATATAACATTAATGGTTATAACTTTTTGCAATCACGATCCAAATTAAATGATTTCATAAAAGTAAAATTAAACATTATATGGCAACTGTAAATTTAAATGAGTGATACATCTCAAATTTAACTTAAAAACAAAGAAATCATTAACAATGTTTTCCATTAGCATACTCATAATACATTTCATAAATCAAACAACAACAACCACAACATTATATGAAAAACATAATATACATGAGTGATATACATATGAATATAAATGTCAAACACTAGGGTGGCAGGTGCGGGATGTGTGTTGTTAGTCCTAAGAGGAATATTGGAATTCAAATATGCATGGAGCATTGGTCACTCTTCAAATAATCAAGTTGAAGCCTACACCTTATTACAAAGCCTGATTCTAGCAAAGGTTCAAGGTACCTCTGTCCTCACAATAGTTGGGGATTCTAACTTGAAAATTAAGCACGCAAGGCACAATTCTATTCAGAAGAACATCTATCTTCAAGCCATATTTAGCAGTATTCAAAAAGAAACCCAGTCCTTTCACACACTAGAATTATTTCATGTTCTAATATCTAATAACTAGAAGGCTGACACACAAGCCAACCAGGCAATTAGACTTCAGGAAGGGGTTCTCTCAGTCAATGGATCTAAATATACTAAAAAAATTCCATGAGATATCAAATCCACACAAATTTATTGAAAAGGGGAAGGCCTTGGTTCTCCTCCCCCATAAATGGCTTAGAACCTAAGGGAATGTGTTATGTTAAAACAATATTTAAGCAAAAGGGGGGATCCCCCCTCTTCGGGAGCCCCAACCTCCACACACCACCGTCCAACAATTCATTAACAAGGAGAGTCATCATGTTGTCCTCCCACAATCGTGGGCACGTGTTTGTCATGCACTCCCACCTGTTCTCCATAAATTCCTTCGTTGGGTTTGATCTTTTCCCCAACCTCAGTAATTTTCTTCTCTGCAATGTGGGATGAGCATGTATTTTATTAGACCTACCATAGGTTTTTGCAATGATAATAAAAATTGGTGTAAGTACGATGGTGACTCAGTCTGCGTGTGGGGGATTTATTTCTTATTGCTAAGAACATATGGAGGTGATTAAGATCGTGTGTGGGTTTCTTTTACCTCAGACATGGCTCAAATTTGTCTTGGATTCTCTGTTTAGGTAAGGAAAATCCCAATCAGTAGTATTCTTTCATTATAGTGGCTATCTCACAGGTTCAGTTCAGGTTTCCAAGGAAAGATATGGTGGCTAGGGATTTGTCACATTGGGAAAAGAAATAGGAATAATTGGAAGCAGATCTCACAGACATGAAAGACTATGTCCTCTCTCTACAAATTTGATTCAATGACCTCCCGGCCTAAGTGCTCAGTTCTGGAAGAATCTGTCTCTCAGAGATAGACTATTATTTAGCTTCAGGAGGAATGCTCAACATTAAGACAACAACTAGATGAATTTCATGCTAGGACTAAAAAAATCATGACCCCTCCAATAGTTAATGGAACTCTAGGGAACTTAGAAGAATCCTCTTCTTCAGGAGTAGCTCCTGATCAACTGGATTTAAATGTCTCGGTGTCGAAAATAGGGTAATGGCACCAATTCAAACGTATTTCAAAAGGATTATAAAAAATGTTCCATTTTTGTTTATACATTCTGGGCATATTTTCCATATTGTATTAAGGAAAGGACGATGGATTTAATTATTAGGGGAATAATGTAACTCTAATAAAATTCATTGTAATGGCCCTCAACAGGGTGTTTTTGATAACCTAGTAGAAAATTTTGAATCTTGTGTACTTATCAGACATTTTCTAACGTCATTTTATTATCAATAAAAATTCCCCCCCTCTTTCTATTAAACAAATATATATACATGTCAAACATACATCTCAACAAAATTTGCAATAATCATGTCATATATACATCTCAAGTCAAATATAAAACAATTAATATGTACATGTCAATCAATACCACTACTAGATAGGTCCATCACCAGAGCCATATGCATTAGTGTCTCTTCTATCAGACGTAGAGTCTCTATTGAGACCAACTATGTCAGAAATAAATGTCGACAAAAGTGCACTATCAAATGTCTCTCTATCAATATAATAAAGATGTGCATCAATACTCGATTTGAACATAGTGTCTAAAGCATCAAAATCTTGTGACACATGTAGATGAGGAGGAGGAGGGAGATTGGTGGATAATGGCACATGGAGGAGAAGGAAAAGGATTATTGGAATATGGTGACACATGTGGAGGAGAAGTAGGAGGAAGAGGAGGAGGATAATCGAACATGGATGTAGGTTCAAACACATGAGAAGGGGAAGTAGGAGGAGGGGGAGGTGGTGGACGATCAAACATGAATGTAGTTTTAGACACATATGGAGGGGAAGCATGAAAAGGAGGAGGAGGAGGATTGAACATGGATGTAGGTTCAGACAGATGTGGAGGGGAAGAAAGAGGATCGGTGGATGGTGTAGTCGACTCATGCAGAGGAGAAGAAAGAGGAGGAGGAGGACCATGTGGTGGAGTATAGAATGGGGATGGGTCTGCTGATGAGCTACATGGAGTGGGATCATGAGAAATACCCTTCAACGTATTGATGAGGTTGAAGACACAAACAATATAACACATCAAAAACAACATTTCATGAGGCATACTCCTCTATATCATAGAGAGATCCTATACCCGTAATATGTCTCTAATTGGTGTGGGTACCACTCCGTGACTAGTCATTACACCGCATCGTTGATTTAGCATTTCCATATGGACTCTCTAATCCATCCTGCATGCTATGTGGCGTATCTGTATTGGAGGTCGGTCCTCTACCTCCTCTATCACCTCATGCTATTTGAGAGGCGAATCACCAACATATGTGTCAATATCTGCAAAATAATAGATAATAATAACAAGATAATTGAAAGAAAATGTTACAATAAATTATATGTGCATTAAATAAGACACAAAAATATGCAACTGGAATTATCAAAACATAACAATAATATTACCTCTCTCATCTAGTGGCTCGACTGTTGTAAATTAGATGTTTGGACATCCTCTCCAATCCATCCCTGCATACAGGTATTGTACAATATCAAGGATATGATTGTCCTTGCTAGGCAATAAATCACATACATCCCTATTAACCAAGGAAATTGGACACTCGAGTTGGCCCTTATTGGGCATCAACTACCCCCATATGCACATACATGCATTAAGCATAGGCCTAGTAGGAAAGCAGGGTACTACTGTCCAAGTGGCATGAACCCTCTAAAAAAATAGTGTAAATAACTCTAATGTGAATGGGAAGAATCTCGTCCCATGAAAAACAACATGACAATGATCTAATGCACAAAAAAATCGACTCAAAAAAATATTCGACCACCTAATCAATCAGGGCCTCTACACTAAAATATCTACATAATATAAAAAAAAGCAATTAATGCACTTCCCATCAAAGCTATACTTTAACCGTGCCGAGAGAATAAGACACATGCACCTAATCTCCTAGCTACCAAATGAATGTATACACAGTTGACCACTAGAAACCTATAACTCCACATAGGAAGGAACATCTAGATGGACATATCTCTGCACATATTCTAGCTATGTCTCTCTTGCAATGCCATCCGATAGCTCAGGGAAATGGGGAAAATCCTCCCGCCTCCTAGACAATCCAGTGATGAAATAAACATCCTCCTCCATGGGATGATACCATAGATTGGGACTGACCCTAAACCCTCGTTTCCCATGATCCTAGAAACATATCGACTATTGTAACAACAAAGAGTTCCCCATGAGGGATGTGCCCTCTTGATAAAACTTCAGGAGGTCCACATCCATCAAAAGGTCATGTGTCAACACTGATGCATTGTTTATACGTAAAGGCACTGCTAGGTTAAATTGTTTAATAACAACTTAAGTGATGCGATGTGTTGATATGAATGCACCAGTGCAACCATGTTATTGTAGCACCATCAATACATTTTGTGGTATGTTGGGTTGTATAGAGAACCAACAACAAGGCATCCAATGAAACGCCTAGGCACGTGAAATTGTATAATATTTTCCCGATGTAGTGCTTTTAATCGTAATGGTTCATTTTGTTAACAAAAATTAACTGCAAGGCTAAATTTTATGGCACACAAAATCGTCGGTGCACTTTGTTAAACTGAGAGCACCAATGCGCACATTTTACCAAAGCACCAACATGATGTCTAGAGGTGCATTGTCTTACTAACACATCATTAATGGGGCCTTACAAAAGACGAACCGTAATTCTTTTTTTTTCAAAACTTGTCATGGTGCATACGGTTAGCATTTGCGCACCAATGATCCATGCTTGTTATCATACCACCATGTATTGTCACGATGCATAAAATAAGATGCGCTGCTATGATAGATTATGAAAAAATTGGTTCATTGTCGTTCTCTTTACAACACCAATGTCTTTGATGGACATATGAGCA
The DNA here is from genome assembly GCA_000966675.3 of Picea glauca. Taxonomy (NCBI): domain Eukaryota; kingdom Viridiplantae; phylum Streptophyta; class Pinopsida; order Pinales; family Pinaceae; genus Picea; species Picea glauca. The sequence goes on along the minus strand of JZKD02S2276181.1, from coordinate 455,235 downwards.
CATTTGGGTTAAATTGATTTATCACAATTGAAGCAGTGTGATGTGTTACTATTAATGCACTGATGCTACTGTAATATTGGAGCACCTAGTTTTTTTTCAACAATGCATTGTAAAGTATAGATCACCAGGAATGGGGTGTCTAATGAGATGCTTCACTATGCCAAGTCGGTCAATATCTGTTCCATTGCAGTTCTGTAAACAACACTAGTGCATTTGGTTAAAATGGCTGTGCCGCTTCATTAAATTCTATATATGATTAAGTTAGTGGTGCACTTAATTAAGTGAAATGCACCAGTATGGGGAGAAACCAATTACACACCGGTTGCAGGGCATTTCAAAGGACACATTGCTTTGTTTTTAAAATTTATCGTGGTGCTCTTCCTTGAATGACATTGGTGTGCACATTTATAATAGACACATTGAGGGTGGTGCTTACTGTGAATTTAACACAGGATGCACCGCTTCAGGGTGAGCTAAAGCGTTCAGGCGCATCGCACGAAATAAAAAAAAATTGAAAAAAATGCCAAATTTAAAGCTAAATTCAAATTTTAATTGGATGAAAATTCAAATAGGAAGATAATAAACAATTTACGTGGCCTCTTATGTTTTGAGGAGGCATGGTTTTGTTAGAATATAGAAGATTGTGCTCATTTTACCATTGAAGATACCCTCGTCACCCAACCACAGGCCGAAGCCACCCTCCGAGCACCTTGACCTTGACAGAGAAGAGAATCCTGGTAGAAATCCAATAACCAAGAGAGGCTAATGCACCAAGCAAGAATATAAACCAAGATGATCAGATAATCCCACCCAGAGGCTAGCGCACACCTTCCTAGAAAATTGCACACAAGCTACAACTGCACCTGTGCAGATCTAGTTCTCTCTTCAACTACTGTGATGTAAATAATGAGAACTGACATCCTGTATTTATAGTAGTTTGGGCAGTTTTACTGGGGCCGACTTCTCATCTTGGGTACTAATAAATTCATATTAAATATATTTTTGTAGCCGACAACTTGTCTAGGGTTTCCTTTACTTCTTTGCTTCCTTCCGGAGTATTCTAATCTCGTCATAGGTCACAATAGAGGTTCATACCTCTTGAAGCTACCATAATATTAACACTCCCTCCTAGCTAGGGAGGTATGGTCTTGAGCACAACAAACCATTCAACTGGTAGCAACATGAGTATCGTCATTATTATCCAACTGGATAATCTCCTATGACAACTGGTACATTATTAATTGATAGAGCACACCTGTGTCTATTCAAGGTAGTACACAACTACTCAAACTGTGACACATAGTCACAAATAGTGGAACAAATCCACCACAATAGTATATCTCTACTGTCTGGAGACAAGCAGTCTTCGTAACAATCATCTAGGCCAATCTTTCACTCACATCTGTGAGTTCTGAAATAATATCTGCCTCATGAACAGTGGAACATATCCACCATAATAGTTTACATCTACTGTCATATAGTCTTCATAAAAAACATCTGATAACAACTTGCATAGAAACAATGTTATGATATAAACTGAATCATCCGGGTCAATCTTTCACTCACGTTTGTGAGATATGAAAGAATATCTGCCCTCAGTATAAAACATCAGCAATGGGCTATCTGCCCTATTCTTCTCAACCAAGGAAGATGGATTGTTTCTGATTTATGAGCCTGGACCATTCCTCACCCTGGGCCATTCTTCCTACACTAATCAAAGTGCACCTTGGACAAAATGTATAAACCCTAAGGAATGTTTGGACCATTCCCCACCCTAGGCCATTCCTCCTACACTAATCAAAGTG
>JZKD02S2276181.1:427656-438087 GCA_000966675.3 Picea glauca | reverse complement strand
ATCTAACATAAAACTACTTGCAAGGGCACCCAATCACTGAACAACAACCATAACACATCAACTAAACTAAAACTTCAGTTGGCTGTTATAAAACAGCAGAAACAAATTTTATGACAACAGAAAACTTAGTGTCTTAGCTTGGTCAAAGACAGACCAAGAAGACTTGCTGATAGGACCTGGATTTTCTACAGGCACGATACTTTGTAGACTACAAAGGGTTGAACATATGTGAAGTGATGTGGTTTGGGAGAAATGCCTTTTTTTTTTTAATACATACAGGACCAATTCACCTCACTATATCAATTTTCAGGAATTATTCCTAAAGTCCCAAAGTCACGCATCACTTAATCTCAATGTTGATTGGTACTGGTCATATGTTTAAATATAATGGACATAATGATTACATATCAAAATTAAATAAGATTTAATGGATTTTGAACATGTATCATGCATTCATGTTATCTATTTTCATTTTACATAAGTTACAAGTCCTCCCATTACTCCCAATTTCATTATATTCCCCATGTTCAAAAGTAGATAATAAATATTGATTGAGAAGATGGCGATGCACAATGTGGAATAATATATGATAGCAAAAAGAGATTGATTGATTCTTCCTTAGTTTCCTTTTTTCCCTCATACTCCTTTACATGCTTGATTACCTATAAACTTAGAGCCATCATTAAATTATATTTTATGTAAGATAATATTCGATGATTTATTTGCTGTGAGTTGTATATACTAATCTAGTCTTCATGAAATAGATGAACTTCTTCAGTAGAGGTAGCAGTAGAGAAGGAAATAGGGGAAGAAGAGATCGAGGGCCTAACACCTTTTGGCAGCTTGGGGGACATAAAATACTAAGGTTCTCTATTCATTTTGATGCTGACTATGATAAGTTCCAGTAGCTGGTCCAAACATGGCACATGAATCTTGGTGGTCAACAAGCCTTGCCACAACCCAAGGTAGCCCCAAATGCTATCTTACATTCTCACCTTTCTATTGTGAACATTCGTGAGTCTCATATACAACCTATATTGATGGATTGGGTAATTTACCTGCCAATATTTCTTTCGGTGCCAATCAATGGCCTATGCCGCACCCTCCTCCACTCGTTCATATTGTTGTTGCTAGTGCATCTTTTCCTTTATCTCCAGTTCAACCAACATTACCTATTCATAAAGTTGCTTCACATGAGTCTATGCCTCTTTCTCCTCGTCCAAAGGATCATAAAACCACACCACATTGTTCTCAGATTGACTAAGGCAAACAACTTGTTACTTCAACCAACATGGCCAAATCCTCTTCCTCTGCTCATTCAAAGATAAAATCAACAAACAATGGGAAGATAAGTTTACATGAGGTGCATCCTAAAATTTCCTAGTTGGAAGAGAAGAAGTCCCAATATGAGAACTTTACTAAAGAAAGAGATGAGTTTTTCAGGAAGAAGTTTCCTGAATTATTTTAATTATGTTTAGACAAAGTTTGACCATGACACTTTTTGAGGATAGATGGCAGAACCATGATATTTATTTTTGAAACTTTTTAAATATCATATTATTTTATGGGAGACACAAGTGTTTTATGCCATGGTGTTTGAGATGCATGTTTTGGTATGCTATATGATGCTGATATATTTTATATCTGATTGAATATATGATGGAGCGATAAGGAAAAACTATTTATGTTTTTGAAATAAAGATATGGATAAATAGAGGGGGACCCCACCTATGTAGTTATTATTTATTTATTAATTATCGTTATCATAATTTATTTGTCCTATTGTTTAACTAAAGTTGTTTAATTTTAGTAACTTAAAGTAGTTCAATTACTCGAGGAACTACCTTTTAGTGAATAAAAGGAAGAACCAAAGGACAAAGAAGACATGAGTAATTAGAGAGAAACACTTATGATAAGGTTTTCTCTAGTTTTATATTGAGATTTTTGAATTTCATCCTTTAATTTTTGAGTTTCTTAAAAGGATAAGTCCTCTTGTTGATAGCAGGATCTTTCTAAAGGTGGGAAAAAAGAAAGGACTAGGAAGCATTGATATTTGACATGCTTCAGAAGGTCATTTGTTTCTCTTGACAGTCTGTGTAGTTTTATTAGAATTTCTGAATTAAGTTTCAGGTCTGATTAAGATTATTTTACAGAGTCAAGACTTGGTGGGCTTGTGACTTGGTTGATCCAATGTATACAGTCTTGGTAATTTTCTTTTAGAAACCATTTGTCTATGTATGATGTTCAATTCCATCTTAGACTTCTAAGTCTAATCTTGGTCCTCACCCTCAGACGGGTTTGAAAATAGGCATTCTTGCTATAACTCATAAAAGTTTTTGTCAATAAAATCTAGTTATTTTCAATTGAGACTTGTGTATTTCTGTTTTTCATATTGCATTTATTTCTTTATTTCATTCATTTTAAATTCTTGTAATCATTTACATATAAAATTTTTACATTTTTTAGTTGAACCACATATCCTTAAAATAACATCAGGTTCAAGAACATATTTCTTGAGGGATGATTGATATTTTTGCAAAGCTATAAACCCAGAGTAACATTCCCGCCTATCTTACCTTATCCTAGTAAGATTAAAAAATGCTTGAGTGAGGACTTTCCATTCCTCACATCAACAATTAGGAATTAACTCTTGCATTTCAAGAAAATTGTGAAATCCTTTTAAGTGATTTGAATTAAATAAAAATATTTTGCAAGGAAAATAGATGTCATATTGGGAAGCCTTTGGTCTTGGATGTGGATTCTCTTTCTTTTTCATTGTGGTTTTTGTTATGATACAAATTACCCAAAACAACATTTAAATACTAAAAATTCCAAATGTGGATGGGGAACATGACTCCCCCCCCCAAAATGATAAGTTGCATCATAACTCTTAAGATATATGAAAAATACTCTGAATAACCCCAAAGATAATAATGTAAAATGAGCATATAATTATTGTCTTTGAAAAAATAATTATAATATCTTATATATGTTAATTGTTAGACGTTGTTTATGTATCTTGGGACAAACTTGACAACTTACTATTTACTTATATAGGTGACACTTTATATTAGCTAGAGTGTCATACGAATTCCCTCCCTTGTGGCGATGCCACATCCTTGAAGCATTAGATAAAACCCACCTATAGGATCTTTGTAAATTGGCATTAAAATTGTGTCATTCTTGATCATTTACCCATTTATCACAAATCTTTATTGGTATCAATATTTGATGGTCTAATGTCTCATAGTTTATTTTTCATTGATTACATGCATTACCACCTTTGTCAATTTTTCATAATTGTGGGTCTTTAATAATATCATGTCACATAACTATGCATCCTTTGATTCCAAGAATATCTTCCATCATAAGCCCTACTTCCCTAAAAATGTGAGTGGCAATGTGTTTTTTTGGCTTACTTGTAAACTTCCTTGGTAATGAGGATATTTATATAGTTCAATTCTTGTAGGCATTGATTATTGATATTCAAACTTATCTCCAATATTTATTTTGGATTTTTAACCTATTTATCTTATGTGCTTGCTCTTCATTCACGCTTATTTTGGAGAACATACGATTGGATTTTTTCCTTTGGTATTATATTATTAACATCACTTGCCTAAACCAGATTTCAACTTAGTTGGGCATCATCCTATGACCTTGTTGATGTGTTTGACTCACTTTACATTCCTTGACACATTAACAATGTCCCTTCCCCTGAAACAACAATATAAATCCTTTGTTGCCTCACAAAGATGCCCTTGTGTGTCTTAATAGTAAACAAAAATCCTCGAAAAAAATTAAGAAATTGGTCTCATGGAAAAGTGAAAGTTTTGCTAAGTAAAAAGCATGCAAAGGTTTTCACTTGAAGAAACCTCCACATTTGTCTCTACCTTGTGCACATTGCATTTGTCTCCCATGTAGAGCAAGGTGTTCCACATTGCATTAAATGTGTTTTCCCCCCTTCTCCACACACTACATTGTTACATCCATGCAACAAGTCAAGCACCAAGGGAAGGTCCCTACCTATACATTATCATGCACCTAATCCACACACACTCTTGCTTCATAATCTCTATGCCTCTACATTCCTTGCAATTGCATGTCCCTATGTCTATCATCATACTCTGCATCTCCACATCACTCTAAGATGTGGAGTGTGGAGACATGTCCTTTGCATAACATCCCAATCTACCTCCACTCACATGGTCTATGATGTATTTTGAATTATATTAGTGTCTTCTTTGATGGTGCATGCCCTTTCCAATTAAGCAAGTATAACCAAAATCATTGATAATATATGGCTCACTTAACTACCAACAATTTTCTCTTTAACTCTTTAGAGTTGGCCTCGCTATTGTGATGTGTCGAGGAACATTAGGATCCATTAGAGAGGAGGATAATACTTGTTTTATAGACAACAAAACAAGAAGATGCCTCCTAGAAGGAAGAGTGATTCCCTAGCTTAGAGTGACAAATTATTCCATTTATCAACAACGTATAAGTGGTATTTGGAACTACTAAAGGAAAAATGAAGGAAGAACATGGTTTCAACTTTTGGGTTAGTAAATGTTGGGTGTGTAACAAAAATATATGATTTGTAAGAAGTCATTGGATGGTGTGATAAAAGGTTCAACTCTAAATCAGACATGGTTTTGGACAAATTGTTATTTACCTTTGAGGCTCCACTCACACATCAAATAATGGCTAAAATTTTACCCAGAAGCTAGTGGACTTCCCAAGGCATTCCATTTAAGGAAGGTAATTATCATAAAACATGCATAGTTGAAATAGTTCTCACTAACATGTATCATCCCACATGATTTAAAGGATGAATGAGATCCCCCATCCACCTCTCTTTGAATATAATATGATAAAAAAATATGTAAAAAAGAAGAGAATAGAGAAAATCAACTGAGCTAAAGGTAAAGTCTCGGGAAAGGCATTTCACATAATGTTGGAAATGCAGGTATCTCCATTGGGGCTATGGATTCTCACTGGAAATAGAGAAAGACTTGTTATATTGGGGTGGCTTTGTTGAGGCTATAGATGCTCACTGATAGTGGATCAAGACCAAATGATTCCTTGCATGTAATTACCTTGTGACACTATTCTACCCTCTGAGGGAAGATTAAGTCAAGAAATGAACTTCATACTTCCACCTCCTAGTTGTAATTGGTAATTTTCTCAAAACGAAAATGAATACTCATTCAACTTATCTAGAGGACAAGGTGCAATGGGACCCTATAAGATGAGGCTTTGATGCTTTATTAAGGTAAAATATTTAATAGAAATAGTAATTGTTTTAAGGTTTGTTTGTAGAGATTCATGGTTTCTATCAATGTGTTGCCAATTGTTGAGCTAGAAACAACCCCCCTATACTATTTTAACTTTCAACGTCTGGTGAAGTCAAAATAGCATGGGGCCCCTCTTTCTCTTGGATATCTGAACCTTCATGGATTTTTTTTGTACATTGTTTTTCTTCACTTTGAAATTTTGCTTGTTGAGTTTGTCTTGATTCTTTTCCTTCGAAACTCACCATGATCTTCAAATACATGCTTTTATCGTTTCCTTAGCCTATGAGCATGTTGTTTTGACGCTTAGATTTTTTCTAAAACTTGTAGAAAATATTCCTTTTTGTATCTTCCAAAAAATTTGCCTCTCTACAACACTGTACGTATCACACACAAAGTACTAATATCTAATGCTGCATGTATCACATCTAATTTCATTTTATTTGTGACACAACATGTATTGCATCATCCTAAACTTGTCTCTATCACAACAAATAAAATTTTACTCATGCGACATATCGCATTGCCTAGAAGTTTCCATCTTTTTGGTGTGTCACATCAAAGTTTGTTTTCATGCAAAGCGTTGCATCACTTGAAAGTTTTTAATTTTGTGAGATGTTGCGTTGCTCAAAATTTCCTCTTCACTATGTGTCACATCTTAAAGTTTTTTTTCATGCAAAATGCCACACATCACACCATAATTTATTTTTATGCAACTATCATGTTGCACCAAACTTCATTTCCCGCATCAAAACACAATTTCTTTCTCCAAGATGAATTCCTTTATCACCTTGGACAAAAATTTAGAAAAGTGAGATGTTTCACACTAAAATTTGTTTTGTTGTAATCCATAATTCTCCAAACATGTATCATGCTAAACTCACAAAATTTTACAAACACATATTACACTAAAAACTATTTTCATCGTGGTGTATCACATCACATAGAAGATTATTTATGTGCGACACAAGGATTTTCCAAGAGATTAGCGAGTGATTCCTGAGCTCCCTCATTTGTTTGAAATTTTGAGAATTACAATTCAAAACACTAAAAATTCTACCTTCCTGGACAAATTGGAGCCATCACAAGCCTGGGCCTTAACTATGCTATGATTTATAGTGGCTCTTGGAAATAAGAATTTGTGTATGGATTCAATCTTATTTGAATTTTATAACATTGTCAGGCATGGGGATTGGGTGCAATCATTGGTATTGAAAGACACACCTCATGAGCACTACAAGAAATGATATTTACACATGAGATATTGAAACAAGGAGTTGACTCATCTTGATCTCTTTCCCTTATAATATTATTATGACTTGGAATCTTGCAGATTTATTGTTTTAAACATAAAGTCACTACTGTGGTATGTGGAGATTCAAAGGAATTGAAAGAAGGAAGCATAAATTAGGTAGAGGATGAGTGCTAGGTTTCTCACCAATGCATCCATGAATGTAGACTGAGGGAGGTGTTTGATTACATTTTCAACCATAAACAACCTATGGAAGATCTTGTCAACATAAATTTGAGGAACAATATCACTAGAAGACAAAAGTGACTCAATTGGATTGATGATGCCATGATATCATAAGCATTCATACTTATGTATCAAGAATTATGGATCGCAGATTTTTACCACTTTTATGAAGGAATCAAGCCCAATTAGAAAATGCTAAAGTGCATATTTAAAGCAAGGCATGGACTATGCTCAAATCCAAGTTCCAAGGAAATAAGAATGGAGGACCACAAGGTTGTAATGTTGATAATCAAATGTAACAGAGGATGAAAATATATGATATGAAATAATAACTTTATTCATGCCTTATGGGGAAAAGACAAAGGCAAAATGGGCCCAATAAAAGGATAAAGAAGCATTTTTTATAGTTATGCAAAAGAAACTGATCAACTTCAGGGAGTTATACTCATCATTACTCCAAGAAAACTGATTCTTGAATGAAACTGAAACTGCCACTTGGCCACCAAGCCAAGAGAGGGAATTTATTTTGTAAACAATTATAAATGATAGAAAATCCAAGGAGAAGGGGATTTTGTCTCTTGGATATTTCATGTACTATTGATGGAACTTTAATGAGGATAATCCATTTTTGGCTAAGCAATTTTCTGGAGAACTTTGATTCCTGTGTGTATTTTCTATGGAATATTCTGTTACTTTTTATTAGCACTAGAATTGTGTAGGAATGTGTTTCACACTATAGAATATTTGATCTAGGTGGATATCGGTGGCCACCCACCTATTCCAACTAGCTCAAAACGGTCTTTTGGCAATTTACTATTTTTAGCACTTTCTTGGTTCCTAAACTTTTAGGGCCATTTTGAAGGCCTAAATGGAGTTTTTTCAGGATAGAGAACCTCAATGATAGCCAAATATTTTTATTGAGCCCCAAAAATGAATCTCCTCGACGATACATTTTCAATGAGCTATCGTGCGTACCAAATAGAGATCGTATGCTAAAGTTACGCCCCTAGGAAGTTGATACACCAAACTACCCAAAACGTGGTCCACAAAACTGTTGGCTTTTCATCTTCCGAGGTTAGGGTTTTGGATGTTATTTATGTTAAAAAGGACTTTAGAGCCTCATTGTAAAATCATCTTCTTGTGAATGTGAGTAGCCGTTAGATCTCTTCTCAAAGATAAGCTGCCACCATTCTAGCGAGTCTTTCACTCTATATTTCTATAATTTTGTACATTTCACTCATTAATAAAAATTGTGTATTACTGTATATCTATGTTTATGGTTTCATATCTAATATATTTCTGTTATGTTATTGGATATTGGAGATATCTCCGTATATTTATTTATTATATCTCCACTCTCATTTCATGCCAAAAATAATACAGATCAGTGGCATCAAGGCAGGGTGCTCTTGGTTGTTTTTCAGTGCATGTCCCCAACGAGATCCGAGTATAGAAAGTTGGGTCTCGATCTTATCTCTCTTGAGGACAATCTCTCTCACGCCCAATAAACCCTCCACGATGGAAGAAAAGAAAAATGATGGAGCAAACGATTCTATTAATCTGTTGCTTTGTAGGGACCATAAATTAATTAAGCCCCAAAAAAATTCATAATGTTTAAACAATAAGATTAATCAACAAGCAATTTCATTCAGCATAATCATATAAGCTGTTACACATAAAAAATACTCACTTTGATAGTGTCGCAAGTGTCGTCATTACAAAGGTCGCAAGTGTCGCATTTTGCTCACAAGGTCGCAAGTGTCGCATGTTGCTCACAAGTGTCGCAAGAAAGCATGCTGCCATGATGCCTATGTCGTGCCTATAACGACATGAGAAGGACGCTTGAAACACCTCAAACATTTGATTTGGAAGAGGAGAAATGAGTCAACAGGCTTGCAAACCTTTTACCATCTGAAAGCACCCAAAAAACTGAGTTTTGGAGGAGAGCGCTCCCCTATACCTCTTCTGGGAGCGTCGACGCTCCCCCTTACACTGTCTGGGAGCGTTATAAAGCTCCCCTGGCCCTTTTGAGGGAGCACTATAGATTTTGAGAGCGCTGGCGCCCCCCTAAAGCCTACTAGGGAGCACTATAGCGCTCTGATGGTTCTTTTGAGGGAGCGCTACCTATTCTGGGCAGTAGTTAAGCTGTTGAGATGAAGGGGGGAAGCATCTTTTCATTCTTGGAAGGCAGTTGGATTCGAATCCTCAATCAAGCCATGATCTTAGGGCAGATCCTCAACTGAAGGAGGCAAATCCTCAACTTCCCCAAGGATATCTCAAGTGGTTAAAGCCTCTCCAAGGCTATATAAGCAAGCTTTCTAATGGTGAAAGAGGACTGCAAAAAGGAGAATCACACCAAACTTATGATCTCATAAGTGGTGCTGGGGAAGAATTGCTAGCATGAAACCTATGATATCATAGGAGACACACAGTCAGTTGAAGGAGAGTGATCAGTGAAGATGCTATCATCCAGGTTGTGGATCTTTCGAGTAAGGGTTAGACGAAGGGGACTTGACGAAGCTGTCGCATTCGCATCTACGATTGTAAGTACTGTTGTCGTTATTCTCATTAATATGACATGCTTGGCCTGTTTATTTCTAGTTCGTGTCTGATTTTACATGAACTTATCATCGATAGATAGATTTGTTTTCAAGCTAACATCAATAGAGTATGAAGCGACCACACTTTGTTTGTCTACAGGACTTAGCGAGGAGAGAAAGTTTGGAGCTCGATTTGGAGTGTGCACGGACAAACATCGATAAAAAGGTACCGCTATTCTCCTTCCTTCTCATGTGTTAGTTTGTATAGTTTTGAAAGGAAGTCAGTGTCCACGTTAAGGATTTTCTATCTTAGAGTAGGGTCTAGCTCTTTGAGGCGATCTACCTGTCCACAGGGAGATTTTCCTACAACATAAGCAACATAAATTAATTAATGAACAACAATCTAATGAATTACATAACATAATATAGATACCTCTTGCTGATGCTAATTCTCGCTGATCTGGTTGTCCATCCTCTCTGCTGCTTTGACTAAACCCTGCCCAAACCAGCTAACCACCCAACCAGCTAGGAGCAGCATGTTCGACTCCCTAGCTCCAGGATACCGTAAGGAATCCTGCCCCCCGTGCCCAAAACCCCCAGCAACCCAGTGCCCCCTGCAATGGTTCACCAAAACCCCAAAACCAAACTCCTCAAAACCAGAAAGATATCCCTCCAATCTTCCACAGAAATATAGACCTCCTCCCTGATAATGCTCCTCCCCCCTAATATTTCATAATCCCTTCTCGTAGGACTCTTCCCCATCATATCTCCCCCCCCTCCTTCATTTCTCCCTATCCTCCATTAATTACCTTATCCTCCCCATTATTACCTTATCCCCTCCTTTATGATCTTATCCTTTCCCTTATTATCTTATCTTTAACCTATCATACATAAAGTTTCATAATGATTAAATTAAAGTTATTAAGCCCCTTAATGCTTTACCTAAATCATTGAATGTGTTAAGTAATCAATTAATCAATTAATTAATAAATCAACAGTTATAACAATTGATTAATAAATAAATAAATAATTAATATTATTAATACTAATCATTGTTTAACTAAAACCATATTAGGACAATTAATTATCTAATTAATTATACTTAATAATCCCTATGCAA
>JZKD02S2276181.1:402712-425674 GCA_000966675.3 Picea glauca | reverse complement strand
TATCAACTATCACAAGAATGACATTGTGTCTATGAGATGTGAGCGACAACCCCACAACAAAATCCATAGATATGACTTCCCACTTGGACATAGGAACATCATGTGGTTGTAGGAGGCCTGCCAGGTGATGGTGGTCAGCTTTCACTTGTTGACACTCTAGGAACTTGGCGACGAAATGGACTATATCGTGCTTCATGCCTACCCAGAAGAATGTAAGTTTTAAACTTGCAAAGTAAAGCAATGCATATATATTCTTAAGCAATACATAAATTAATCAATGGCTCGTACACATAGTACACAAAGATTTTATACCGGAAACCCTCAACCGGGAAAACCTTTCTTATTTTCATTATATCGAATTTCACCATTCGCCATACAATATATACAATGTTTTTAGGTATTCCGTAGATACCAAAACCCTAATCCTTTAATCCGGGATTAATTTACAAATCCAAAGAATATCAGGGATTGTCGTATCTGATGCACCCACACACACACACATGCAAAGAATATAACACATACCCAACAAAAAAGAGCTTCCTCATGTCTGTGTACATCTTCTTCACACCCGGATGCGCACAATTTCTCTATGGGCTTCCTTCAGTATGATGCTTCAAATATCCCCATTTTCATGGATGTACATCCTTCCTCGATATCTTAACAGTCCGTCTGCTTCCAGACTATATCCTTCATACTTTGGATCTAACTGCTTCCCACTCTGGAGGTTTGAAGTAACCTTTAAATACCAACTGTCTCCTTGGAGTTGCGTCAACACACTTTCCCTTAGATTGACCTTTAAGGGTACCAAGGAGAAGACACATGGCCTCCTACTCAAGGCATCTGTGATCACATTTTTCTTCCCCTTGATGTATGAAATACCAAAATCATACTCACTCATAAACTCACTCCATCGCCTTTGCCTGGCATTCAGATCCCTTTGAGTGAAGAGATGTTTTAAACTTTGATGGTCCGTTTTGAGCTCAAAGTTTCACCCCATAAGATAGTGCCTCCAAAGTTTCAGAGCTAGCATTACAACTTCCAACTCTAAATCACGAGTCACGTATAGCTCTTCATGTTTCTTCAACTTCCTTGATGCATAAGCTATCACTCCTCCATCCTGCATTAGCATGGCCCCCAACCCTTGCTTCGAGACATCTGTGCAGACTGTGAAGTCCTTTTCCATATCCGACACTCGTAGAATTGGCGCACTAGTTAGTAACCTCTTAAGCTCAATGAATGCACTATCACATTCTTTTGTCCATTCATACCTGACCCCCTTGTGCTACAAAGTGGTGATGGGTTTCATGATTTTTGAGAATCCTTCCACAAATCTCCGATAATAACCTGCTAGCCCCATGAAGCTTCTCACCTCATGGGCATTTTTCGGCACTGGCCACTCCATAATGGCCTTTACCTTTTCTGGGTCCATAGAGATTCCTTCACCAGAAATGATATGAACTAAATAGTGGATCTCTTTCTGAAAGAAGGAACACTTCGACAACTTTCCATACAATTTGTTCTCTCTAAGGTAGGACAACACCACTCGTAAGTGTTTCGCATGTTCTTTTTCGTTCTTGGAATAGATGAGGATGTCATTTAGAAATACTTGTAAAAAATGGTCTAAGTACTTCCGGAATACGCCATTCATGAGGCTCATGAATACTGCTGGCACATTGGTCAATCCAAAAGGTACTATGACAAACTCGTAATGTCCAAACCGAGTTTGAAAGACAGTTTTTGGGATATCGCCTTCCTTAATCCTTAACTGATGATACCCGGATCGCAAATCGATCTTTGAGAATACTGCTGCTCCTTTCATCTGATCGAAGAGGTCATCTATTCGCAGCATTGGGTACCTATTTTTCATTGTAGCACGGTTCAAGTCCTTGTAATCTATACACAATCGTAAGGAACCATCCTTCTTCTTTACAAAAATTACTGGTGCACCCCAAGGTGAAACACTGGGCCTTATTAGCCCTAAGTCCAGTAACTCTTTCCACTGCATTTGCAATTCACAAAGTTTCGGCGCTTTCATCTGATACAGAGTCTTGAAATTTGGTTTTGCACTAGGTTTTAGCTCAATAGTAAAATCAAGCTCCTTCTCAGGAGGTAACCCTGGTAACTCGTTCGGAAAAACATCCTTAAATTATGACAATACCGGGTACTGATCTAATGAGGGTCCTTTCCTTTCATTCACTACTTCAACAACATAAAGTCGACACCCTTGCCTCAAGCATCACTTAACCTTCATAGTTGAGATAAAGCGTAATGACATCCTTCTCCGTACACCCTAGATCTCTACTGGCCTTCCTTCGTCGTCAACACAGAGCACCCTTTTTGTGAAACAATCCACCAAAGCTCGATGAGATTCTAACCAATCCATTCCAATGATTAGGTCATACGCCCCGAGAGTAGTGACGTATACCTTCAACCTGGTAGTACACACTCCTAGGTCTACTATACAATTATCAACACTAGGTCTTGCCGCTTGTTTTTCCCCCGAAGCCATCTCGACTTGTTTAAAGTCATCGTGCTCGTAGGCTGCCAACCCACTCTTTTCTAATGCAGATGGTGAAATGAAACTATCTGTCACACCAGAATCAAATAAAATCTTAACATTGATATGATTTAGCGTACCTGATGACTCCACCACCGTGGATTGATGTTTAGCCTGGCGATTGTTAACCGCTGCGTAAATCTGGTGGCTGCTACTTGCTCTTCCCATCGGGGCATTTCCTTCTCTATGCACAAATCCTGATTGTAACTCTGGGCAGTCACACTGGTAATGGGGTCCTCCACATCCCCAACAGGTAACACGAGATTGAACCTACGCACTGTTCTGTGACTGCCTCTGAAACGAGTTCCTTCCCCTGGAACCCTTGCCCCTGCTAGCTGTTCCCTGAGATGGCCATGGACCTGCCTACGTTGTTGGTGATGAACGAGATGTTGCACTCCCTGCCATTGAAATCGTTGCGGCTACTGTCCTTGGTGCGACTCTGTTACCATATGGAGGTGGCCTTGAGCCCCCTCCCCTGGGAAATGTCCTAGGGGCCTTCCCCACGAATCCGGGACAATGTGGAAAAGAATGTCTCGTACCTTCAGTCAAGTTCATGTGTTCCTCTGCATAACACACATTTTCCACAGCTTCCGCTACTGAAGACGGTTTCCACATCCGCACCATAGCCCTTATCTTAGGGTTTAGCCCATAGACAAAGAGTTTTGCATGTCGTTGGTTATTATCCATATACGAAACATACTTGACCAATTCCATAAACCTAATCTCATATTCTTCTACAGTTCTGTTTTCCTGTACTAAGGCATGAAACGCTCCTACCTGTTGTTCCTCATAGTAAGCTGACAGATATTTCCTTTGGAACCTCTCCTTGAAAAGTTCCCAAGATACGGTGTCCAGGGTAAGATGTAGTTGTCTTTCTAGGTTGCCCAACCAGTTCAAGGCACTGTCTCTTAACTGAAAAATCGCTATTTTTGCCTTTGAGGTGGACGCATAGTCCCATAAGGCAAAACACCTTGTCATGCCTTCCAACCATGCTTCCGCACGTTCACTGGCGCGACCCTTGGCAAAATTCGGAAGTTTGATCTTCTGCAATTCTCGAGTGATGTCTTCGGGCGGAGGTCCTCCCCCTGAATCCCTCGACACTTCTGGATTACCCATTCCAGATGGTGGGGGTTCCACTTTGGTCCCTACTGGTTGTCGCCCCTTTAAAGTCTCATTTATGGCCTCCAAAGAGCGCAGTATGAGAGCTAGTTCGGGCGATGGTGGCGGTGTTGGCGGTGCCTGCGACGATGCTCCTCTGCCTCGACTCCCTCGAGTCCTAACCATCATGTATGATTTAATCTGCATCAACCAAAGTTGTCAGGGTGAGTTCAAGGATGTTTCTCATTGCACAACTTAACTAGAAAACAGGGTTAGGCGTAAGTTTTTTTTTACTTGTTTGTAAACAGACGTTACTCTCTTTAGGGGATTGGCTAGGTTAGGGTTAAGCGTCTAAGCTTGATGTCTTCGCCTAACAAAACTACTGATTCCCTCGCCCGGTAGCTACACTAGCCTTGCACCATACTCGCCAATTTCTCTAACTTACCTGCCTAGTGCACATGAAGCCCCCTCCCGCTTATCTCGTTCTAAGTCCTTAACCTTTCGCTAAAAACAATCTAATTAGTCACTTTAATTAGTCGCATCCACTTTCCTTGATGCCATTCTTGAGCTAGACACAACTAGCATCTACCAAACTCCTTTACACTGTCAGTGTGAGGAAAGTAAATCAGAGGAAGTTGTTCCTCTTTCCTTAAGCATGAATTATAAATTTTAAATATAATTAAACATAATTTTAATTATAAATAAATTTAAAACATAATCAATTAATTAAAACATGATCAATTAATCATAAAATATAATTAAAAATCATACAATTAATTAATCATAAAACTTAAACTCTAAATTAACTATATGTTATTTAAATTATATTATATTTACTAAAAATTAAAATTGAACATTAAATTAAATTATATTTAAAATTTGACATTAAATTAAAATTTAATAGTTTAAATTTAACATTAATTTAAAATTTTAACATTGAATTTAAATTAAAACCTTAACAATTTAACCAAAAAATAAAAAATAAAAAAAGAATAATAATAAAAATAAAAATAAAAATAAAACTAAATAAGTATTATAAATAAAAAAAAACTATTTTAACGGGGCAGTGGGTCCTTGCATGAGCCCCATGTGCCCCCCCCCCATTTCTTTCCTTACCTAAAACCATACACGCCTCCTAACAAACCTTAAACTCCTCAACCCTAACGCTCCCTCACTGTCGCCTCTCCACTATGCCGTCTCTCCACTCTGCTCTCTCCCACTGCTCTTGGCGCTGGTGCTTACGCGTTGGTTCAAAATGGGCGTCCCTTGTGGGTTCCCTTCTCGGTGCTTGGCTTGCTTTCTCGGTATCTCAGAGTAGGTTTTAGTACCCTGTTTTGTGTATATTCCGCAGTGAGGTGTGTTTTCACAGACTTGTGTTGTGTGTGCATTTGGTGCGTTTGGACGCGTACAGAAATATGAAAGCCTCCCGTGGGCGCTAGGCTCTAATCTGTTTGTTGAAGGTGTGGCTAAATCGTGTTGTGTATGTGAGAGGTTCTTGACTTGGGAGAATGGCGGGATCTCTGCACTTGGGCGCTTGATCGCTTGGCTTTGGTATTGTTTGGTCGCTGGGCGCTTTTGCCGTGGGCGCGTTGGTTTTGGACCAATCCTCAAGGCTCAGGCTACCAACTATTTTAGAAATCACTCACCTGGCTTAAAGAACTCAGAAAGACTGACCGCTTCAAGACTTCCGGTGCCATGTAGCATGATAGCTTGAATGATCGAGCGTTGGTTTCTCTGCTCAATAGGTTAGGGGATGTATACTGCGTGCTGGCGTTGGCTCATGGGCACTTGTGCGTTGGGTTTGTGTGTTGGTTTTACATTGAGCTCGCAGACTTGTATTTCCAGGGTTTTTCTTTTTGTTTTTGTTTATTAATAACCCTTTTTGTTTGCAGTGCACGCTTGGTTGATGGGCTTTGTGTAAGGAGGTGGTGCTTGGGCGTTTGGCTTGTATGTTTGCTGTTCGATCTCACGTTGTTGTTGATGCAGGTGCTTGGCTGTTAGGCTGCGCGGCAGGTGCTTGGCTGTTAGGCTGCGCGGCAGGTGCTTGGCTGTTGTTTTTTGTTTTTGTTTTATTACTAATTTTTTTTTTGTTTCCTGTGTGTGCAGAGCGCGCTACCAGGCTTTGCATTTGCCTCAACATCTTTGGCGATGATGAGAATCTCAACATCATTTGGTCACCGGGTGGGATCGAAGGCTGAGCAAGCAACCAAATTTTAGCACGTTTTGTGGCTACAACTGGCCCATACTATTTTGATGTTTTTTTTTAAAAGCACGATTTCCATGGTTGTGGTGGATTTGTCGATCGCGATTGCTTCCAGTAGGAGGACTCTGTTTTTTTTTTTTTTTCTTGGCCGACCTCGCTTTGGTTTGGCAGTGGTGAGCGTGGGTTCATAAGGTAGACAATAGATGACACCTTCGAGTTTCTAGCCTGCAACATGGTGGCGGCGAGGGGTATTAAGGCTGAGAAATGATTTGTAGGTTGTCTGTGTGGTGGAATTGAGGTAATCCCTTGAAAACCCTCCAAAATTGGAGATATCGAGTACTCGGAAGGATTGAAGAAGCTCCATTTCATACTGAAACACAAGTTACAGAGTCCCCATAAACCTCTGGGGTTTTAGCTCGACCTGTTTTTTTGTTCACCTTACAGCCATGTACAACAGTAAAATACAATATCTTCTAATCTTGTCCCCAAATTTTGTTTTTCTTAGTACTTTATTGTTTAAATTCTTTTTACATGTGAAAATATTTTCTTTCCTTGCAATGATTATTACGCGTGGACAAGAGTTCCTAGCATAGTTGCCTAATACGTTTAGGCCAAGTGATATCCTTAAACAAAATTACGCCACAGTGGATGACAGACAAAGTTTTGTCAAACAATGTGCAAATAATTTGACAAAAAAAATTAATGGAAATCTGTTCCTATAGTTTGTAAATGTGTGCTTGGGCATGCCAGGAACACCAAGAGCCCAACCCTTACAAAATAGTTTCCATTATTTCTACAGAGTTGCAAGGAAAAAGTTCCGTATTGTGCTCTCTCTTCCATGGCTTTTTATTCTACATCGATAAAGCTGCTTCATTGAGCCCTTCCTTATTTCTTCTTAATCATGGAGGGTTAAATTGTAGTGTGAGCTTTGCAACATTTTCAACTCCTATTCGCGGAAAGCTTAGCCAGATAACTGAACATAGGGAGTACTCAACAATGCTGCATAAAGCCTTGAAGGGTGCTGTGATGTTAAATACATTTCCAAAAGCTACAGGTGATGTTTTTTCCCTAGTGCTTGAAGCTGGTTGTCTATGTCAATCTGATTTCTATTATTTATATTTAAATCTAGTAGGTAATTTTTTTTTTTAAATCTAGTTTTGGGCAGAGCAGAATTTATATATCTTTGTTTTGGGCGAGTGGTGTTGGGATTCCTTGATGGTGCTAATGGAGAGCACTGTCTTTATCTTCATTGTTGTTAATGTATTGTGCCATTAATTTTTTTTTGAAAACTATTAATTTCTGTTTGGGTATACAGGAAGCAGAATTTAAACTCTAGTATTCAGTGCCAAAGAGTCCTATGAACTTGTTCTTGTACACAAATTCATTCATACTCATGGAACAATTTAACAAAACTGGTGCTGCTGGGATCATAGCAGTGCATCCAAAATCTCTACTGGCAATTATAAGGCCTTTGCTTCCTTTACATTTTCAATATGTATGTCATTTATTTTTATATTTGTGTTAAAAATTTCTGTGCTTGGCTTACAGGTTAGGTGGGGCTGGAACTTGGCCCTTAGGCCCATATTTCAAACTAAGGCTCTGATACCATGTGTAGGGACCATAAATTAATTAAGCCCCCAAAAAATTCATAATGTTTAAACAATAAGATTAATTAGCAAGCAATTTCATTCAGCATAAGCATATAAGCAGCATAAATTAATTAATGAACAACATTCTGATGAATTGCATAACAGAATATAGATACCCCTTGCTGATGCTAATTCTCGCTGATCTGGTTGTCCGTCCTCTCTGCTGCTTTGTCTAGCCTGCTGCTTTGACCAAACCCTGCCCAAACCGACTAACCCCCTAGCCAGTTAGGAGTAGCCTGTTCAGCTCCCTAGCTCTAGGATACCGTAAGGAATCCTGGCCCCCGTGCCCAAAACCCCCAGCAACCCGGTGCCCCCTGCAATGGTTCACCAAAACCCCAAAACCAAACTCCTCAAAACCAGAAAGATATCCCCCCAATCTTCCACAGAAATACAGACCTCCCCCCTGATAATGCTCCTCCCCCCTAATATTTCATAATCCCTTCCCGTAGGACTCTTCCTCGTCATATCTCCCCCCCCTCCTTCACCGACTCCCTATCCTCCATTAATTACCTTATCCTCCCCATTATTACCTTATCCCCTCCTTTATTATCTTATCCTTTCCTTTATTATCTTATCTTTAACCTGTCATACATAAAGTTTCATAATGATTAAATTAAAGTTATTAATCCCCTTAATGCTTTACCTAAATCATTGAATGTGTTAAGTAATTAATTAATTAATTAATTAATCAATCAACAGTTATAACAATTAATTAATAAATAAATAAATAATTAATATTATTAATACTAATCATTGTTTAATTAAAACCATATTAGGACAATTAATTATCTAATTAATTATACTTAATAATCCCTATGCAACTATTTAACCGGGGTTGTTACATGCTTGAGCAAGATCTCACCTGACAGAGGGAAGAAATGATGGAGAATTTTCGCCACATCCTTCAACGCTTGCCGATAACAACTGACGCGTCTTCATCAAGCGACCACTTTGGAAGCACCTCTCCTTTCAAGGTACAAATCAATTTTGATATTCCCGTATTTGAAGGACATATAGATGCAGATGCCCTAGAAAAATGGTAAATGTGCTAGAAGGTTATTTCTCTGTTCACAATTTATCTGATAGGGAAAATATCATCTTCGCACTCCTTAAGGCTCTCCCCCATGTCAAAGACTGGTGGGAAACTTACTGGGAACAAATTTCCATAGAGGAGTCTAGAATATATGGGGCCGATCCCACTTGATATTTTTTTTGTGGATGTGGTCAAGGAACAATATTAACCTGTTGGAAACTATGACGACCAATACATGAGATAGACCACGTTGCGTCAAGAGAGGGGCCAAGCAGTGCCGGAGTTCACCAATACCTTCCATACCTTTCACACCAAGTTGGGTATCAAATATTATGAGCGGTATTGGGTTTTGAAATACCGTGGGGCTCTACACAGATACGTCCAAAATGAAATGGATTTTCTGGACATCTCATCACTGGGTTCTGCTTATCAATATGCTATTAAAATCGAGCATACATTTAAGAACTAGAAAAAGTGAAAGTTCAAGTATGCAAATACACAACAACCAAAGAATGGTAAAGACGACCCTAACAACCAGCCTTTAGAAAACCAAACCAAGCCACATGAAAAGAAGGGTAACAAGAAGATGAATAAGGACACTGGAAAGTGGTGCGATTTCCACAAAAGCCCTTGGCACAACACTGATGAATGTCGCTCAAAACAATAATTGGTGGCCGAGATCAAAGACAATGATTTGAACCCTGATTTAGAATATGATGCAAAAAATAATGCGAAAAGGCAGATCATCGACGCAGACCCCACTTCTACTGTTGCGACTACAACAATTCAATCAGAAGAACCAACCGATCCTGAAGAGGGGGAGCGCCTTTTTCATTCATAGATGTGGGTGAAGGGGACCCCGTTGCATTTTATTGTTGATAGAGGAAGCCAGAAGAACCTCATCTCAATAGAGGTCGTCAAATAATTGGGATTATCGACAACACCACACTCGCAACCATACAACATCGAGTGGCTTCACCAGGGACACGATCTCCGTGTTAGCCATGAATGTCGACTATCGTATGGTATCCAACCCTTCAAAGATGAGTTATTATGTGATGTTTCCCCACTGGATCTCTGTGATGTTCTCTTGGGCCAACCATATATGTGGAAGTGCCATGCTATCTACGAGTCTTGACCCCGTAGTGTCATTATTATACTGGGGGGTCATCTCTACAAAATACTAGAGGTAGTTCCAACTACTGTCCCACCTAAACAGTGCAGAAAAGTAGTATCTCATACTACAAAATTCAACTTCTTCATAATCTGTTCAAAAGGTGAACATAGGGACACTGCAACCACTACAACCTCGGCCCAAGCAACTTCTGTCCAATAGAAGCTGATCGACAAGAGTGCAGCAAAGAACAAATATTCCTTCTGCACATAGTCATCTCATGTAGCTCGACTGGTTGAACAGACTCAACCTCGCCAACAACAGGGTTGTGACATCTTTCAACAAGCTAAGCAACACAACTACAAAATGTAGATTCAACAAATGCTTTTCCCTCTGCCCTGGGCACTCAACGCAATGGAGACCATTGATTCCCAAGGATGGAGGATTGATCCAGGTGGATATCAGTGGCCACCCACCTATTCCAACTGACTCAAAACAGTCTTCTGACAATTTACTATTTTTAGCAGTTTCTTGGTTCCTAAAATTTTGGGGCCATTTTGAAGGACTAAATGAATTTTTTTTGGGATCGAGCACCTCAATTATAGCCAAAGGCTCTCATTGAGCCCCCAAAATTAATCTCCTCGATGATACCTTTCCAACAAGCTATCGTGTTCCCCAAACAAAGACGTATGCCAAAGTTATGCTCTTGGGAAGTTGATACACCAAACTACCCAAAACGAGGTCCACAAAACTGTTGGCTTTTCATCTTCCAGGGTTAGGGTTTTGGATGTTATTTATGTTAAAAAGGCCTTTAGAGCCTCATTGTAAAATCATCTTCATGCAAATGTGAGTAGACGTCACATCTATTCTCAGAAATAAGTTGCCACCATTCTAGCAAGTCTTTCACTCTGTATTTCTACAATTTTGTACATTTCGCTCATTAATAGAAATTGTGTATTACTGTATCTCTTTGTTTATGATTGCATCTCTGATAAATTTCTGTTATATTATTGGATATATGAGATATCTCTATACATTTATTTATTATATATCCACTCTCATTTCATGCCAAAAATAATCCGGATCACTATTATTATGTGTAGCTATTGCATTCTTATTTCTATTTTCTGGAAATGTTTGTCTAAATCTGTGAGCATATGATTGTAGATGGTTGTTTTGATACTCGACTATTCTGGGTTTGTAGTCATTCACTCATTTGATTTTAATTTTTCTTAGTGAACTAATTCACGGGTTATTGACAAGAGCATGTGTGGTTACTATTAGTCATGCCTGAACACTTGCATTTTGATCTTATATTAGTTGCATTTCATTCTTTAGTTTAGAAAAGCATCAATGGTGGAATGGGATAGAATTGATGAAACCCCAAATTAGTAATGGTTGTTGGGACAAAATCTGAATGGGTTCCCTATTCCAAATGGTGTGAGGTCTAATTGGGACTTCTCATTGGGGTTAACCCCCGTTGTTGGCTAAGTTCATCTCAACTCATCAACATATTTCCACCATTGAACTATAACCTAGTATCTCCCAATATCATCTATATATTTTCAAGCATCGCCTAACACCTTTCCTAACCATATTGGCTTATTATCACTTGGTCGTATAATGAGCATATGAATTTTTTTCACACATTTTCATGGATAAAATTCCCCGATAGGCTCATTACATGAAGGATCTACATATATTTCATCAATAATATGGACCCTTTGACTCAAGTAATCATCCATGAGATAAGGTTGTTGTTGAGTATCTTTGTTTATGTCTATTTTTTGTCTTGTTTTCTACCAAAAAGAACCTCTTTGCATTAAATAAATTAACTAAGGCCATGTATGGAGAATTCAAAAAATTCCCCCCATATGTTATCTTTGGAATCCAATATTCTTACCCTCCATCTCCCATTGTTGCACTGAAATGAGTAATGTATGATGTTCTTCCTTTCTTCAAGTATTCCATATCTTTTAGTGTTTTAAATGGTGACAATGTAGGTTCCCCTTTAGGCAAGTCTAGCCTATAATCATCTCCTTTTCTCCATATATTTATGCAATCAGACCAWTTCTCATCCCTAATAGTTTCCTTATATTGCATGATGATGCAGGAGCATCTCTCCACATCAGCCAGCCAKCCAGCCAACCAYGTTAGCGAATTCAAATCGCGCGTTGAAGAGAGAGGCGCAACCTCATTTGAAATTTGAATTGAATGTAATTTAATTGCTTAGGCTGTTGAGCCATAGAGCCGTGCCTTTGTGCARGCATAGGGTAGATAGGCCTTTAATGTTTTGTAAGGCTGAGATCTAGATCCGGATAGTGGACTAGACAACCCATTCAATGTAATTGAATAGGGTAGGTAGATTGGAGGGAAGAGCTCGAAGAGCCCCCTCATGTAAAAAGATCTATGGTATCTCTCGAGGAGTCAGTCGGCGAGGATAGAAGAGAATCTGCGAGTAGAGAGCAGAAGAAGGAGCCGAGACCTTGTTACAGGCCGTGCTCAGGAACACCTTGTAAATACAGGCGTTTGCCATTTTAATACAAGCAACACTTTTTCCTGCATGACTATGTGTTAAGTGAATGTCTGTGAGTGTTTTTCATAGGATATGAATGTATGCTGTAGGTTTGCATTTGCAGGAGTATGTCTGATTTTAGGTGAAGGTCTTTGAGGTTTCATGCCAGGAGGGCATGACAGAGTACTGCGGTCTCTGAATACCAGTGCACTGAAGCACTTCTGAATTCTGCGGGTTTAGACAAAGACGTGCTGCGGCACAAGAACTGGAATCAACAACTCAGGGAAGACCTCAAGGTTGCTGAACACCTTGGAGGCAAGGCTGTGGGAGAAAACACGGTTGCAAACAGAACCTCTGAGGAGTTCTGTGAAGCTCTGCCAGGAGGGCATTGAGCCAGTGCAAGGAGTGCACAGAGGAAGAACTCGGATGTGAGTTCTTAAGGAGTCAGAGTCACGGAGGATTATTGACACTCTGCCAGGTGGGCGTCGATACATTGTGCAGATAGGCACAGGGAGAAGAGAACTCTTTGAGTTCTATAATTGAAGGAAGAATCCACTGAGGGATCTTCACAGGGTTACTGAACACCCTGAAGGCTCAACAAGAAGTTGCTTGAGGCAGAGGATAGCCAGGAGGGCATCCAAATATTCTCTGTTTGTGGGAGAAAGGAAAGGAGAACTGCGTTTCCTTGGAGATCGAAGCTACAGGAAAGCTCAGGGCGGATAACACTTTTGTGTGCATGTGAATTCCCTGTAGAGGCGCAGGAGTTGAAGAATCCTTCAAGGATTCGAAAGGAGCAAAGCTCAGGAGGGACAACGTTTCATACGCGCGACGAAGCTTAAAGTCAAGAGCTCGCGGGAGGAAATAGACAAAGGTCGAGGCCTTTGGGTTTTGGAAAATTCTCCCAAGGCTGGGAAGAAGTGTGCAAAGCTCAGGAGGGAGCACAACAATCGCCAGATCAGCAGGAGAGATAGAATCTGGACCGTCGGTTTTCACTTCCAGGGAGCATCAGAGCGAGCACATAAGAGGAAATGATCTGCACCGTCAGATCTGATCAAAATACCCATCAGTCGTTTGATCGACAAGGAGTTGCGCATGGTTTAACCCTTAGCGCAGAGAAGCGGGTACAAAAGTCCCAAAAGGATTGACACATCGGGATATCGACATTCGGGATATCGGAGTTCTCGTGGTCGAGAAGTTGGGCAATCGGTGGTGAAAGTTCCAGATTCGCGAGCTTTGATCTGAGCCATCCATTTGTGGGAGGAGGTGTGTCACGTGATCATCCATTTCGGAGATCTAGGCACCAGGAATCGCGAGAGGTGGAAAGTCCGTTGTGGGCCTAGCTGACGTCACATCGGGATATCGAGATTCGAAGGATCGGAGATCCCGTGGACAAGAAGTCTGTGCATTTCGGCATTGGAAAATCTGAAATCCCGACTGAGGTGAAGTGGAGTTGAAAAGTCAGAACTCGCGCCTGTGTCGGAGTTTCGATGCATCGGGTATTGGGAGTCGGGGATACGAGTGGTTCAACATCGCGAGTGCCGAAATCGCGATAGATGAAACCTCAATAGGAAAAGGTCAGCATTGACGGGTTGTCAGGTTTCGGGGATCCGAGAGTACAACGTTCGACCACTGACCTCGCGAAACCGCGAAGTTTGATCCCCCGAGTGTGAAAAGGGGATCCAGTGAAAGAATTGCCGTGGGTGCATATTTCCCGATAGGGAATTAGAAGAGCCTTAGAGTTCTTCGGGCCGTGAAGAAAAGAAAGATCCCGTGAGTCGATGTGGACCTCCCGACCTGTGGGTGTGTAGGGAGGCATTGACGTCAGGTTTGGTATCAGAGCTTGATTTCATCTGTATATTTCAGGTGAAGCGAGAAGGTAAAGGAAGACAGAGCGCTGGAGACTCTGTGGTGATTGTTCGCAGGTAGGAATCAATCTGGGAGATAGTCAAGAGTGACTGTAGGATGAAGCTAAAAACACTCGGGGTGCAGAGTGACAACAACAGGTTTGCCGGGAGGGCAGACAGAGACAACAACATGGCTACTTAAGGCCGTGGGTATGCTGAGAGGAAAAACCCGGAGCTGATGAGTACAACTGAAAGGGGGAAAGAACTTGCATATATCAGGGAAAGAATGGAAGATCTTGAACTGTGGATGCAGCAGAGTACCAAGCCGAGATGGGTGTATGAATGGCCCATGAAGAAGTCAAAGGTAAAATGGCCAGTCAAGGAGTTGATGGCTAGAAGACAGTGTAAGTTGTTAAAAGGATGGTTGAGGCATACTGAAAACCTCGATGGACCTGAGGAGATGGTTCAGGTATGTGAACCAGAGATTGGGAGAATTCTTGGTGAAGAGAATGAATTGGGATCGACTGAAGATCTCAAGCACTGCCAGGTGGGCAGAGAGGAAATTCCAATTTTCCAGGTGGGCAGAGATGAGAATACGAGACTGTCTGAAGGTCTCATGGACTTGGAGGTGAGTTCAATTCAGCAAGGAGTGCTGATGAAGATGGGATCAGTTGATCTCATAATCTACCAGGAGGGCAGTGAACAGATCCCATATTGCCAGGTGGGCAAGGATGAGCAGATGAGTTGGAATCAACCAGAAGAGCTGTCAGAACAGATGAGACTATCTGAGAGTCTCATAAGCTCAGAGGTGGATTTAGATCAGCAGATGCAACTAACAGAGGAGGATGATCAGGATAATATTCTGATGATTGGGGGAATCGAGGTATTCCTACCACTTGTCCAAGGAGAGGCAAAAATCTATGTTGCAGATGTAGCAACAGTAGAAGAATAGTCAACTGCGACTGTCAGGGAAGAGGGATTGGAGCACATATCTGAGGCTGCCCAAGCAGGAGAGGAAAATGAGCATTCTGAGGAATGGCTCAACATATTCAGCCAGGAAGCTGAGGAAGCTGTAGCACTGAAGCTAAAAGATAAACTCCTGACAACAAAAGAAGCAGAAGGAGAAAACAAGCATTATGAGGAGTGGCTCGACACATTCAACCAGGAAGATGAAAGGACTGCAACCTGGGAGTTTGCAGCAACAGAGGAATAAGAAACATACAACACTAGTTTGGTTGATCTGTATGAACAGATAGAAGCCTTGGAGAGAAGGGTGAAGGCTCAGGGCATCCACATCCAACAGGTGAAGTTGGAAGCTGATGAAGAAGGCATGGGAGATCACAATGATATGCCCATGAGCCAAATTATTTTGCAGCGGAGGAGACTGCATGAACAGAGCCAGCCACTAGAGCAGCTGGACGAAGTGATCGACATGATCAGAAAGCTGATGTTAGGGTCAATAGAAACTGCCAGCAAGGAGAAGCTGAGCAGAGGGAAGGCAACAACAACAGCAGTAGCGCAGAAGCAACAACAGAGAGATGGAGCGGGCGAACAACTCCAGAGGATGATTTGGGATCCAGGGGGATTTCCACAGCTGAGATGGGAAGCTCATGAGCAGGATCTCATGAATTTTCCAGTTGAGGAGTATGATGCAGGAGCATCTCTCCACATCAGCCAACCAGCCAACCAACCACGTTAGCGAATTCAAATCGCGCGTTGAAGAGAGAGGCACAACCTCATTTGAAATTTGAATTCAATGTAATTTAATTGCTTAGGCTGTTGAGCCATAGAGCCGTGCCTTTGTGCAGGCATAGGAGATAGGCCTTTACTGTTTTGTAAGGCTGAGATCTAGATCCAGATAGTGGACTAGACAACCCATTCAATGTAATTGAATAGGGTAGGTAGATTGGAGGGAAGAGCTCGAAGAGCCCCCTCATGTAAAAGGATCTATGGTATCTCTTGAGGAGTCAGTCGGCGAGGATATAAGAGAATCTGCGAGTAGAGAGCAGAAGAAGGAGCCGAGACCTTGTTACAGTCCGTGCTCAGGAACACCTTGTAAATACAGGCATTTGCCATTTTAATACAAGCAACAGTTTTTCCTGCATGACTATGTGTTAAGTGAATGTCTGTGAGTGTTTTTCATAGGATATGAATGTATGTTGTAGGTTTGCATTTGTAGGAGTATGTCTGATTTCAGGTGAAGGTCTTTGAGGTTTCATGCCAAGAGGGCATGACGGAGTACTGCGGTCTCTGAATACCAGTGCACTGAAGAACTTCTGAATTCTGCGGGTTCAGACAAAGACGTGCTGCGGCACAAGAACTAGAATCAACAACTCAGGGAAGACCTCAAGGTTGTTGAACACCTTGGAGGCAAGGCTGTGGGAGAAAACATGGTTGCAGACAGAACCTCTGAGGAGTTCTGTGAAGCTCTGCCAGGAGGGCATTGAGCTAGTGCAAGGAGTGCACAGAGGAAGAAATCGACTGTGAGTTCTTAAGGAGTCAGAGTCACGGAGGATTCTTGACACTCTGCCAGGTGGGCGTCAAGACATTGTGCAGACAGGCACAGGGAGAAGAGAACTCTTTGAGTTCTGTAATTGAAGGAAGAATCCACTAAGGGATCTTCACAGGGTTACTGAACACCCTGAAGGCTCAACAAGAAGTTGCTTGAGGCAGAGGATAGCCAGGAGGGCATCCAAATATTCTCCATTTGTGGGAGAAAGGAAAGGAGAACTGCATTTCCTTGGAGGTTGAAGCTACAGGAAAGCTCAGGGCGGATAACACTTTTGTGTGCATGTGAATTCCCTACAGAGGCGCAGGAGTTGAAGAATCCTTCAAGGATTCAAAAGGAGCAAAGCTCAGGAGGGACAATGTTTCATATGCGTGACGAAGCTTAAATTCAAGAGCTCGCGGGAGGAAATAGTCAAAGGTTGAGGCCTTTGGGTTTTGGAAAATTCTCCTAAGGCTGGGAAGAAGTGTGCAAAGCTTAGGAGGGAGCACAACAGCCGCCATATTGGAAGGAGAGATAGAATCTGGATCATCGATTTTCACGTCCAGGGAGCATCAGAGAGAGCGCACAAGAGGAAATGATCTGCACCGTCAGATCTAATCAAAATACCCATCAGTCGTTTGATCAGTAGGGAGTTTCACATGGTTTAACCCTTAGCGCAGAGAAGTGGGTACAAAAGTCTCGAAAGGATTGAAAAATCGGGATATCGACATTCGGGATATCAAAGTTCTCGTGGTCGAGAAGTCGAGCAATCAGTGGCGAAAGTTCTGGATTCACGAGATTTGATCTGATCCATCCGTTTGTGGGAGGACATGTGTCACGTGATCATCCATTTCGGAGATCCGGGCACTAGGAATCGCGAGAGGTGGAAAGTCCGTTATGGGCCTAGCTGACGTCACATCGGGATATCAGGATTCGAAGGATCGGAGATCCCGTGGACAAGAAGTCCGTGCATTTCGGCATTGGAAAGTCCGAAATCCCGACTGAGGTGAAGTGGCATTGAAAAGTCAGAACTCGCGCGTGTGTCGGAGTTTTGGCGCATTGGGTATCGGGAGTCGGGGATACGAGTGGTTCGACATCGCGAGTGCTGAAATCGCGATAGATGAAACCCCGATAGGAAAAGGTCAGCGTTGATGGGTCGTTGGGTTTTGGGGATCCAAGAGCACAACGTTCGACCACTGACCTCGCGAAACCGCGAAGTCCGATCCCCTGAGTGTGAAAAGGGGATCCAGTGAAAGAATCGCTGTGGGTGCATATTTCCCGATAGGGAATTAGAAGAGCCTTAGAGTTCTTCGGGCCGTGAAGAAAAGAAAGATCCTGTGAGTCGACGTGGACCTCCCGACCTGCGGGTGTGTAGGGAGGCGTTGACGTCACATGAAAAGGGTGCCATGAACCATATTTAATTTGACGTATTGATGGGATTTGATACACACGATCTTCTGACCTCCATCCAATAAGTGTTTCCCCACAGTCCTTAAAGTTATAAACCTCGTCAATCAGTTATGGAGTGAAGTTAATTTCATCTTGAACCATTCTATAGTTTTCCATGATATGTGGTAGTGATAATATATCTCTTCTTTTCAGTTGAGTTGATAACCTCCCATATTTTCCATTTATATCTTCATGGGTGTGACCAACTGGAAGGATGCTTACATATAAGGTTGTAAAAATATACTTTGTTGTGAGAATGGATGTAAAATTAAAGAGGTAATAGTTCTTTCTATCACCTCCATAATTGTCAAGTTGTAAGAATACAATTAGTGGGAATTTGTTCAAGGAATCTCTTGGCATTGATAAATCCTACATGTATTCTCTCTTATATTCTTGGGACTTTTCATAGGATTCATTTTGTAGAAGTGCATCATGTAATGTATGTATCAAAGATCCTTTCTCATATAGAAAATTCCTAAATTCATCAACTGATGGGTCCTGTAACATGCTAATGCATAAAGATAAGCATGATACAATGGAGTTTGAATTTGTATCTAGAAAAGGGAGGCCAAAGTGACCAAAACCCCTAGTCTGATGCCCATGTGTAATCATGTAGTTAGATGAATTGGGATATTGTAGATAGTGCTAATTGACTTTGCCTTCATTCCTAGCCTAGTATGGAAGTATTTTTCTTTTCCATATTTTCATGCACAACACCCAAGCAATTTATAAGGTTCTTCTCTAGTTCCAATCTATGGTTAGAGTAGTATGAGAAAAAAATTGTAATGTACTCATTGTGAAATTTTTGAACTTGGTGCCAATATATTATCATTTCTAGGTTAGTGGTGCCTCTAAGTTTTTGGAAAAATCTCACACTTTGGAAAGAAAACATGCTTTGTAATTGCAACATCTATAAAATTCCTTCTCCATATATCACTTAAGTTGGATTGCAACACTAGAGGAAGTTTAAGCTTGGAAAGGTCATGCTTGCACTTTTGAGGAACTATTTTATGTGTATAATTTGCAGACAATAATTTGAGAGGCATCCTTGTGCCATCTTGATGCACTAAACAAGTTTGGTGATATATATCTAAATTTTCATTCACTATATTTCAAATGATGATTATTATTTCTAAAATATTAGACCTTGGTTTTTTTAACCCACAATTTCCATTTACTACCCTTGTGTCACCATTTATAAATTTCCTCTTATAACTAAATAATGTGGCTGTTAGTATACAAAAATATTTATACCATGCATTTTGACAAACCTCAATGCCATCCAATTTCATATTAAGTAAACTCATTTTCCTTATGTTGTCACTTCTATTTATAACTGCATTTGATTCCAATGAATCGAGCACAAATTTCCTTCTTTCATTCTTACCCATGGCTTTGATAAAGTGCCACTCATTACTTAATTAAACATTGGGTACTTTATAAAGACATTCATTTTTACAACATATTTCATATTTTAGTCATTTGATGAAGCCATATTCATCTTCATCTCCACTAGAACCTATTTTTCTTACACACCCATGAGATGAATTTGGCTTTGGAAATTTGTGGTGGTTATATGGTTTTGTTGTGACTAATTCACCATAAGAGAAATTCATACCAATGGGATATT
Source organism: Picea glauca (assembly GCA_000966675.3). Classification (NCBI taxonomy): domain Eukaryota; kingdom Viridiplantae; phylum Streptophyta; class Pinopsida; order Pinales; family Pinaceae; genus Picea; species Picea glauca. The sequence continues at coordinate 406,094 of JZKD02S2276181.1, read as the reverse complement.
CCAATTGTGGAAGTGAATATTCTAATGCTCTCCACATATTCAACTCTACCTCTAATGAAATTTCCTTCAACTTACATCTAATCAAATTGAGCTAAGGTGCACCAACTAGTAAATAGGCTACCTTATCAAAGAACCCTATGATAGACTAAAGTGGGTACAAGTTTGTCTGAAAAATTTATAGATATGAATACCAAAATGAAGACCATTTAACATGCCCAATTATACCACTTATCCTTCAAGAACATTTATAATAGTTGTCTCAACAACTTACTTATTATCATATGAGCATAGATGAGTTAGCTTCAACGATACACCTTTAAACTTCTAGTTGTGATACTTAGTGTATGAAGAAGATGATCATTTTGATTAGTGAAGCCCTTGAACCTATACTAAGATCCTATTTTTTGGTCTAGCATTTGATCTATTAGCCAAGATATTATCTTGTAAGGTTCCACTAAGGGGTATATATTGCAAGGTGGCAAAATTATTTCCACCATTACACCAACATTATGTGATCCCAACTGTTAGCGGGAAAATCCCCCTATAACTATATCAAGGTTTAGGATATAGACAAAGAAAATGACCTCTTAAAAGTCAATCTAGTTTCTACACTACCCCAAACATACCAAAATAAATGAACATAAAGCAGTAGAAGATAAGATCGGTATCTATACCTTTTGCCCAACGTCTGGTGATGATCTCCTCAAGCTCTGTAGCTCTAAAGGCTGCAAGTCTCCTCCCAAAACTGACCTGCATCCAAGACTAGGCAAACAAGGCTACAAACATGCTATTTCTATTCATAAATTAGGGTTAGATATCAAATGTTATGTATAAATCAAAGAAAAGACACAAAACATCATAATTTGGAACATGGAAAAGAGATTATTTTATTCATTAAACAAAGATTGAAACTTACAATCCTCGCAGGCCATCGTTCCGTGAACCTGGTCCGAGATCCTCTTTACAATGCTCCAAGTACACCTTCAATAAGCCTCTTCTCACAATCTACTAATCACCTCAAGGGAAGAGAATGGATTGAATGGAAGAAAAGGGGTTGACGAGGGAATGTTGAGGCAGTAACTCACAAAAGGTTGCAAATGCTTGGGAAAGGAAGGGAAGTGAAATTGGGCAGAGTTTCACCGTTCTAATGCTTGGTTGTGGAATGAGACCCCAAGACCTCATTTTATATGACAAAATGATGGTTATTCGGTTGGGGGACGAACTATAACAGGTGAATTGGTTGGAAAACCTTCAATAACACGTAAATTCTACCGAATCCCTTACAACTTTTAATTTTTGCAACTTTTGGAGGTATACACGGGTTTTTTAGTGTGCAACAAGCGTATGTACGTGGGATGTCTAGCATGCAACAAGCGTATGTATGTGGGAAGTAGTGAAGCAGGTGTGTACATGCTCTAAAAATTGGTTTTTTAAATAGAGCTCCTCAGAAGTGATTTGGAAAATTATGCAAGCAAGAAGGCCAATGCCATGTATGCATGAGTAGGGCATTTTAGGGCTATAACACCAACATCCATCCTTGAATAATGTGGTCCTCAAGCATATTTGAGATAAAACCCAATGCTATGCATATCTCTTTATTTGAACATATATGTTTTAGTATGACATGGTGTGCAAGGAATTCCTTCTTTTCTTTTGGACACAATTCATAGACTCATCTTGCTCCCTATCATATTCATACTTTGATGTAGAATCATCCTCTAAATCTATATAATCCAATGAATCACTATCATCCTTTGAATCACTAGACATTGAGTCACGTAACAAACCATAATTTGTTTGAGGTATTGAGCATTTGCTATGCTTACCCATTTGCATCTTAGGCCAATAAACAAAGTACATTCCATATCATTTGTCTAACATAGTTACCAATTTGATGAGAACCCTCTAGAGTTCTCATTTTTTTTTAAGGTCACATTTAATGGCTATATTTATCCCCATTTCAAAAAGTGGTGTTATGGGTAGTAGGGATAATTTTAAGGATGGAAATTTGTCTTAAAATGTAGAAACATTGGCAAATATTACTAGTCCTTAATATGTAAGCTGTAAAATGTTTGGTGATATTTTTGTAAAAACATTCAAATTTCTATAAAAAATAATTATGTTTGGTGATTTTGTATAGTTTATAAAAAATCTTGGTGATTTTTAAGGTAAAATAATTTTAGCCCATAGAATTTGGGCGAATCATTTTTAGAAAAAATGGAAATTGATGTATCTTTTTCTAGGAAAAACGTGGAAAATTAGCACATGAGCGTAATTTATCCCCTAAAATTTTCCTTTATGGGTAGCACCCTTTCCATTTTGGGGTTAAAATTACAAAATTTTGCAATTGTGATCTATAAAGTTGTAAACGAAAACCTTAAAATTGATCCATGAATACAAAAGTGGTGCTCCCAACATCAATCCCTTTTTATTTATTTATTTATTTTTATTTTTCAGGGATAGAACTACAACTTGTTTGAACTTGTGGCTTTGATAACCAATACCATTTCAAACAAAAATCTTAAAATTGACTCCCAAATTGAAAAGTGGTGCTAGTAGTAACATTATTTTTTTTAGGGTTAACATTACAACTTGTTTAAAACTGTGAATTTAACCACTTGATGCAGGTGTGGCATGGAAGTCTTAAGCATTCCACCTTGCTACAAAAAGACAACCTATTCTTGGGTCACCGTGCAGGCACTGCTCGACTGAGGKGAGGTGGGAAGACTACACGACAGTCCAAAAGTAGGCGGCGAGGGTTTAAAATATCACCATGTCATCAGGTCATAAGCCTTCCCATGGACCATCAGTGGTCCCTTCCTTCTATGTGTCTCTGACTCATCCGACTTTGCAGACTCAGAAGTTGTTTCCTCTCTTGTTCTTATCTGTGCCCTCTTCCTTTTTCCACACTAGGATCGACACTATATACGCTATTTATAGCATGGGATAGAAGCTATAGACGCCATATAGCCAACTAGTGCTGATTAGGCTTATTTCCCACATCTCTCAGTCCCAACACCGATTGGAAAAGTAGACTCATAATGTTGTGAATTGAAACATCAAAATCACCCTCCAAATTAAAATGTAGTGCTATGAATAATATAATAGATTTTTGTTTCGAATTTAAAATTGCTATTTTTTAAAAAACCATAGCTTAAAAAATTAACATACCAAAAAAATAAAAAAAATAAAAAATGAATAAACAAATAAAAAGGAAAAAACAAATATACATGGAAAGAACCCAAACAAGGGGAAACACATACTTATATATAAAAGTAGAAAAATATTATGATTAAAAAAAATTATAGACAAACAAAAAAAAACTCAAATTAGTAAAACAAAAGAAACAAATTTAAAACAACTTTATATATATATATATATA